>JXOS01010038.1:44702-55758 GCA_001015075.1 Cirrula hians
TTTTTTTTTTTTTTTTTGTGCAAATCGCACATTTTTTTTTTAGCAACTACGTCTGCTGTAGTTTTAGTTTAGTTGTTATAATTTTTTTATTTTAATAACCCTCAGAAACAGATTGGAGGTATTATGGGTTTGTTTGTAATGCATGGTATTAATCATTCACGATTACACGACGGTAATATCCGATGTACGGCTTTCTGAAATCTTCCCTGTCCATGACGCAATAACTTTATACATTTTTTAACTAGTTTTAGAACAACGAAGCCTTCAAGTGAAATTTCATACTGAGAGCCTTCAATAAGAACAGTGGGTACAGTGGGTTGCTCAATTTTAAGGTGTCGTACAAGTTTTCCTCAGCAACTCTTACTATAATATTTTCGAAAGGATACAGTTAAATATGTGCGTTGATTCATTAATACTGATGAGACTTACGTATTTCACCATGATCGTGAACACAAAGAAGTGGTCAAAGAGTTGTGTGTCACTCCTTCTTCGGCTACCAAAGGAGTTCGTGTCCAGAATTCGAGCATAAACCTTATTCTTTGCATTTGGGGATTCCCGTATAATTCGATAACTAAAAATAGGCATGCTTGGAAATTGTTTCTTATCTCATTATGAAATCTTATCAGCTTCGAGAGCAACAATTCATTCTCAGTTCAGGAATGTAATGAAATTGAGTGCATTTCAAACTATAGAATTGTGTTTTTCTAAACAAACACCAAATTTAATTGACTGCCTGATAGGTATTCGTAAGTTTGAAATGTTTATCAATTAAATTCGAAAGCTTTGATGAATATAGTTCAAGTATGTATTTATAAAAGCTTTTGTATTCAATTGAATAGCTTTTGTATTCAACAGAATACTAGAAGTACCGTTCACATAAAATTCTTTTTCATGCAAAAGATTATGATGTCTCTTGGATATAATCTTGTATGTACTTGAGATTACTGGACACTTAACTGAAGAACCTCCAGGACTCCAGATACTCAAATGTTACAATCTTTTCAATCTAAAAATATTACAAATTTATGCGTTCCGCTTTAACAAATACCGGAATCACTTTTCATAAATGTTTATATTGTAGCTTTTGTTACCGTTGTTGTGATTATATATTTACTAAACTAATGATCATTAACTTACAATTTTTTTACAGTTTTGAGCATCAGTAACTCTATGGGAAGACTCTTCTCTGTTTTTCAACTCATGGCTTTAGTAGTGAACTCTTGATTTACTTTTTTTATGAGTGACCAGCTCTATATGCATTGTTCTTGGGCATATTTTTGCATGTTTGCTTTTGCGTCTTGTGGTTCAAGTTCATTAATGATTGAATCACATTATAATATCATATATACAAACTAAGAGAGCGTCAAAGAAGAATAAATGTTTAGTTAACCACACATCGGCGCTGTAGCATCTCTCATATTTTTCAGATGCAGTTTACGTATTGTGTGATAAAAAAATTAACGTTTCCTATGGTAAAAATGAGTTTTTTAAATTGATGTACTTATATGTTGCAGACATGCAAGTGTAAAAGCGTTGTAGATACATTTTTTATTGAAATAAATTACTAACAACATTTTAATCTTCAACTTTATATTAAATATTTTAGTCGTATGTTCAATAACATGTTATTTTATTATTTCAATGCTTTCTACACATTATTATTTGCCCATTAATAATTATTAATTATTTTATTTATGTTTGTTACTTTTAAATGAAACAATGCAAATGCCGTATGCCTGTAAAATAAAATTATGTGTGTTGTATTTTAATGTTTATTCAGAGGCTCTTTATAATACATTAAAATTCATTTTTAAAATTTTTCAGAATCGCCTAGAGCGGCATTCCTTTTTTTCGATCTACATCACGATCAATGTACAACTCTAGAATTAAAGTGTTGAATTTTTCTGAACCTCCGCATCACTTCAAAATAATAATGAAATTCTTTAGATAAGTAACCTGTAACACTGAAAATAACAATTAGATAAAATTGATTTTATTAACTACTTATTTGTTAATCTAAATTCTAATATGTATATTTAGAGACAAATATATATACATATATATTCTTAAAAAATGCGTTGCAAAAATTTAGAATTATTTATTATTTTGAATTATTTTTAATATTTAATTATTAGTCACTTCATACTTTTATCACATTATACATTGTTGTATATTTATTCTTTTACTTTTATATTTTTACTTACAGAAGGGTTTCATGGCAATTAATCTGCAACCGTTTTAGCTTATGTTTGTGTGGACGTTGTGGAAAATATTGTGAAGTTATTGTGCAGCTATTATTATTTAATAATTTATTGTCTGTTAATTGAGATTATTTTTAGCATAAGAAATTAGCTCAAGAATAAAGTAAACTCGTATGAATGAACAGTTAGAAATCCAACAAGAACAATTGTATTAAGAAGTAAAGCCTATAGACTTACGATTTAGTGAAAATAATGTAGTTTTAATCAGTGAATGAGATACTCATACTCATGAGTTGGATTAATGTCCATTTAAATGTAAGTTTATTCTACTGTGTAATTTTTCTCACAATTATACCCGTTGGATATCAAACTTTTTTAAGAATGACATACAGTTTTTTGTATGTAGTTGCTTAGATGTCCTGCGTTGGGTTTTTTTTATATATTTTTTTAAAATTTTTTATAACCTATATCCAAAATTAAGTATTTTTCAATATTTACTAGCACAAAGTTCAAATACGCTAACACTGATTATCTACATTTAAGTTTATTTAATTTTTCCTTATTTATTTCAGGTGTCTGTGTTCTTCTTTGCAGAATGAAGCAAACTTCATACGATTATGTTTTTAAAAGAATATTTCAGCTTTAAGTAGGTACAACATTCTCGATTGTTTCATACTGCCGCGGTCATTTCTATTTTTAGTTAGTTTTTTTAAAAATCGCTGCCATACTGTCTACATGGTTCGCAATGTGGCTTGTAATTCAGCGGTTTTCTTAAACACTGTTTACCAAAAAGGGCGTGTGAGGTCTACATATATTCAAAATACTGGATGTAAATACCGGTGTAAAGCCATTGTCACTTTTCTTATTACATTGACGGAACTTTTTGAACGACGAGCTTGCGGAATTTGTGGCAAAAGCTTCCATTCGTCTGGTTGGGTCGTCTTTTGTGTTCTGAGCACAAATAAGTTGAAAAATGAAGCTTATGTCGGAAGACATAAAATTCTTAACCAACGCCGCTTTGGTCTGTAAGACGTCGCAATCTTTTACTCTCTACGTGGCTGAAACTGACTTTGGAAAAGAATGAATATGGGACACTTGAACAGTCCTGGGTAGGCCCTGTCACTTCGTGGTGTGCATACACATGAATTCATATTTCAATAGAAAATTTAAGGGTCTGTAGGAGCACCTGGCCTTCAAAATGCAATATTAATACATACATACCTTTTGAACCTTTTCAGTGAAAATATACAAGCTTTTGTTTTTAACATATGACTTATGGGCGATGTGTCCCAGAGTCTGTGCCTCTGTGACCATTTAATTTCGAATTCAAATTATGCGTCTAGTATACTTGCGGTATTGGGCATTCTAAACAGCAAATCGCACATTGTAAGCATATGCGCTCTAATACACGCACTTTTAAAACACACTCGATCTTATTTGTAAGCAGTTTTAACATAGTAATGGAAAGTACTAAGCTGGTCAAGTTTTGGTTTTTTGTCTATTAAATATCTATGATAATAAGTATTTTTTTTAATACTAATTTAATTTTACTGCATTAAGATACGAAGTAGGTTTACTATTCGTATGTTAACTATAAAATGTTTGCTTACCCAATATCGCAACAACACTGTTATCTCTTTGAATTTCTATTGACCCACGAGCAATAAAAAAAAGTGATGTAAGAACGTCTCCTTTGTGTAGAAGAATATCGCCTGGGGGAGCATGTGTTGTTTTGAACCGTAATGAAAGAGCTCTGAAAATGAAGAAAATCCATTTGATAAATTAATTTTTACTTTTTTTTTTATGAAAAGATGCCTTTAATAATAAGATATATTTTGGATAGTTGTATATGGACTAGAATCACTAAATCTAATAATACATTCAAAAGTAAAGTATATTTGCATGGTCAAAGTAACAAGGAAGGAGCGAAAAAACAACAAAAATTCATAATAAAAACTTTTCCTGAACTGTTTTACACAAAGTGTCACCAAAAGGATATTTATATTGATACATTTCCAAACATCTTCCGCGTACCAATAACAAGAGTATATTTATTTATGTACGCTTTTCTTTTTGAGTAATTGAAGGGACTTTGGTATTTTACTAAGCCACTAGCAAAAAATATGTTTATATTCTAACAGATCGGTCATATCTACTCAGATAACATTTGTAACATATGCATCGCCAATTTTTCTAAAATATTTGTCGCCTTTATTGCACAGACCATAAGCGGAAGACGAACTTGAGGAACTTTCTAATTGAGGACCAATATCGCTTGTGAAAATTTAAGACTAATAAGAGAAAAAAATGGACATGAAAATTAAAATACATGATAATAATTAAAAATACATAAAAATTTTTCTAACGTTCATTTAAATTTAAATGTATAGTGATATTAATACACCTAACAGCAACAAACAAAATTTTAATTTAATTAGTTACTGAGTTACTAAGAAATACAAAATAAATATAATAAGTTTGTCGATCGATTAGAAATAAGTATCAATGTGGTTGAAAGTCATTTATTCCCTTAATTCCAAAATTTTAGTCCATTTCTTAGCTTTTCAATCTTGAATGAAAATAGGTTAATATGCTTTCTTTATCCCATTCATGAACTTGTTCCTTTGAAATGACGAAAGGGTAGTATGTAGTCGGTGAACTGACGGATACATCTATCATGTTTCATATTTAACACATAAGTACTTTATAGATGGAATTACTATGTAGCCAGTTTAGGGAGACTATTTCATCTATCGTGTTGAGGGTTATATTTTCATTAAAATTTTAAAATTTATTTTTATAATGTATTATTGTTATTTGTTACTTTATATTTATTAATGGATTTTATGTTAATCCATCAAGTTAATTAATATTTGATCTTCATTATGAATCACGTCTCTGCAAAATGAAATTGTCAATGGCGTTCAGGTCTTATAAGTGATGGATATTTTTATTCAACCTTGCTGTCTCCAGAAAAACAAAAATAAATGAATAAATACATATAGGCGCGACTACCGCATCATTTTCAAGGTGGGACATGCCAAACTTTTAATAAGAAATTAAATTTTAAAATTTTCGGAATTTATTACTAATCAATCATCAATCAATAATCAATTAATACTGTGCAAAGTATGTAACGCATAGAAATAATCGTTACTGACTATATGTTCTTGGAGACATGTTCATAGAAACAAAAATAAATTCGATTGGACGATATCCGTCTCCCCGACTTTCGGGTACTTCTCGTGAAACGTTTACTCTCGATTTCACGGGATAAAGTAAAAAAGCGAAACGTTTCATTCGATTCCACTGAAATTTGGCAAGGAAACTTTTGTGAGTCATTACCATAACATTTTATGAAAATTGGTGCAAAAATTCGAGTACCTCCCATAGCTGGCTTACTCCCGCTTTTACGGAAATAATGGAGGACGAAAGTGAGTTTTATGTAGAAGTTCATAAACGAAGTAATACCAGGCAAAATTGTAGGGGCAAAAACAATTTGGTCTTCTGCACCACCACAAGCTGCCGACCCTCAAATGATCATTCATAGATCTTGAAAGTGTAGACGATTACGATAAATAAAACTCTGTTTTGAACGGAAGAAAGCACAAAACCCAACAAGAAAACACATGGAAATCAATTTAAATCTTAATTTTGTGAATATTTGGGTCTTTCTGAGCGCCGTAGTTCTTTTTTATTATGACCATAAGTGTTCGAGTGTATAACAACAAAAGAAATTTAAGAGCACAGTGCAAAAAAAAATGATAAATCGGCAGTAATAGCGGATATTGTTTTAGTGTTGTATGTGCCTTCATTTGTACCCACTTAAGGGAAAAATTAGAGGGCAAGGATTGGAAGAAACAATGTGTATGATATTTTCTCCAGTTTCAATATAGAGTATGGTTTAAAAATTAATTTACCGTTACTGAGTTTAGTGGATACAAAAAATTGTTGTAATTATTGACCTCGAGGAATTTTGTTTCCTTATTTTCTAAAAACCAACTCAAGTACAAAATCGAGCCAAATCGCTCAATAATTTCGGGTATAGAAAGTGGCAATAAACACTGGCATTTCATTCCATGCCCCTTAGTTTCAAATGGAATTATTTTTGGGCCATTGCCATGACATTGTGAAACTTCAGTAAAATTTTTAAATAACTTCGGTTACCAAAGTTTACAACCACTTTTCAGAAAATTAGCATAAAAACCAAGTGTTCTAAAGCATACCTATGAAATTTAGAATGCAATTATATTTGTGTGACTACTGGTTGTTTTCATGGCATTTAAATTGAAATTTGGTAGGGAAGCGTTTGAGCGATATCAGTCCATAAGCTTGAGTACCACTCATTGGCGTTTTACCCCGATTGAATTTAATTAAAACTTATTCGTTCTTTCAATTTTATACATTTATTAAAAAGGCGGTCCAGCCAATTTATTGGAAAGTGTTTATTGTTTTTGGCTACATGTTTGTAACACCTAGAATGAGTGACCAGAGGCATATCAAAATATATACCAATTGGATCAGCACCACCACATAATTTGATATTCCGATGTCCGTCCGTCCGTCTTTTCATCATGAAAACCTAGAGATAATGCATTATATTATATATATTGATTTTTGCTTTCATAATTGTTTTCAGGGCGTAATAGCTGGAAATCGAAAACTTCCCCCAAGCCTAAGGATGAGATTTGCTAGTTAGTTCCTCAGATAAAGTGATTTTAAAATAATAAATCAATATTTAACGAGAATGATAAATGTTTAACATTGTTTTTTTCTTTTGCTGTTGTTATTTCAGGGAAAATTTCTACGAACCGTATAAGTTTAAAAGAAATATCAGTTGAAGGAATGTAGTTTTAATAAGTGCATAACAATAGTAAGTGGGCTTTTACAAATAGAGTCAATGACTCATCAATAGTGGTGCCCATCGAAACGTGCGGCTATGCTACCGTTCTTTTTTTCCAATAATTATTTCATTGAGTTAAATTCTATTAGAGAAGGAGCAACAACAATCTTGTTGTTAAGGGAGGTTTGCCGATAGTCGCCACATTTGTCCTGAGATACTTGAGTCCAACACATAGAATTACTGTGTATTACAAGAATGTGTCGGTCTTGAACATTTGGTCTAAGAGAATGCACATTATACAAAGGTCGTGCTCTCATAAAAAACTTTTAACGCTGTTTTCGAGCTAGAGTCAGTACAAGACCAACCAACGTCAAAATTGAGTTCAATGCACAATCTCGCTCGTCAACGGGACCAATCTCATCGACATAATACTTTTAAAGCTGAGTCTTCATACTCCAATCTTTTGTTTATTTGAATTGTTTTTAATACTAATGAGTAGCAAATGTATGAGAGATCCTAGTTGATTCAAATCAAAGATGGTAGCAGATCGCAGTAACGCAGCGGGCCAGGCAATTCATAACGTTCTCTCCCAAGGTTTACTAATCAATTGTCTGTGGTGACTTGACTAACATAAATGCGGAAGATTAATCAACTTTCCACCTTTACCGCTGGAAGCATATCGTTGTTAAAGATACCTAATTGCATTGGGACAGATTTTGTAGTTTCCCCAAAAGTTTAAACTTACTTTCATACAAGATTTGGTTTATCCAACGGTTGCGTTCTACTAGAATCAAAAAAACCACTCCACTATCATTTTAAAACTCTGAATAGAATATGGTCAGCCAAACTATTGCAGCTGTCAATATCGTATGATCGCAAAGAACACCACTTCTAAAGATGACTCTGACGATCAATTATTAAACACCAGTAAACATAACGCTTCACCAAAGCAACACCCTTATAGGTGTTACGTGTTTAAGGAAGCACTACATCATGCAGTTAGACGGCTTTACCTGTTTTAATTGTTTAAGAAAGCAAAACATAATGAATTTAGATTTTGGCAAACATTCTTTTCATTGCAAGCTTACCAGTGCGAGGCAATGTTCAAGATATATGTACATATATGAATATATGTATGTATATGTACATATATGTACATATATGTAAATATATGAAATTGCATGCCATGTGAGCACAAAGCAATTTTATAATTTTCCAAGAAAACTTGCTAGCATTACCACCGATTACATCAATCGTTGCAAAAAGGATGATCTTTCCCCATTAATCATTGAACTATGCGTACGGGTCCCAGTCCACTATTCCCAAGGGTCTGGTAAGACGGTATACATTTTAGTCAAACTGCTAGAAATATAAAAAGTCTGTGAGGGGCTTTTCGGGTTAGATAATTACCTCCTAAGAGTGTGCTTTGTACATAATGACGCAGCAGGAAGCAATTTTCAATAAGATCGACGATGTATTTGGCAATAAGCATTGTTGATTTTACCCAGAGGAATGGCGTGATCATAGTACCAAAGACAACAGACGTGCATCATCAACATGCTGGTATGTGCATAGCGCAAGGCTTGGATGGATGCTGTCATATTCTTTTTGCGTTTCCTTTTAACTCGTAGTGTCGAATGCTTTCTTTTTTGTGCAGTGCAATTCAGTTTTTTATTATGCAGTTTTTAGTATGTGTGAACATCGTACAAATTTACTGTTTTTAATAAATCTTTTCATAATATATATAGAAACTAAGTAAATGACTTTATAACCACTTCAGTAAAAGTAATATTAATTATTAGAATATGTGAAAATCGCAATATTGTCCATGCGGATTTGGAATCTAATCACACCCATCATCACCACCCAAAACTGTGAGCTATTCACATTAAAAGACCGGGAGGGAGTAAAAATAATAAAAGTAATTTTTAAAAGGATATTTAGTCAGGTTAAGACATCGATGTTGAGTTGTTCAAATGTGTGTTAATGCCTTAATGTGAATTATTTTTTAGAATATATACACAGTTGGGTACAGCAAGGAATTATTATATAAGAAAGTCTCCATGCAGATAATTTTGGAAAATGCTATTGAATATCGTTATTTGGAAATAATCCACGAATCGTTAAAATATTTTGACTGTACTGTTTAGGATTAATTGGAGCAACCGATTTCCAATACTTCTCTTCATTCGTGTTAGTGAAATGGTGATTTGAAACTAAACGCTGACGTGCTCNATTCGTGTTAGTGAAATGGTGATTTGAAACTAAACGCTGACGTGCTCTTGTCAAGTTGACCAAGAGAGAACATTTTGAGGTTATTCAAAATGTTTTGGAAAACTTAGAGAAATAGAATTTGTTTAGGTCTGGATTTGAAAAGGTGGTTTTATCAACCCACCGAGTTCAAAAATTGACGGGTTAGTATGAATATTTTGTGTGCCTTTGGTGTGATTAAGTCGCCTTAACAGTTTCAACGGATTATCGTGAAACTCGTAAGACTCCTAAAAGGTTTGAAGAAAATCGTTGTTTATATGGATGCCTTACCGTTTATTCAGAGAAATAAAATTAGCTGAACATATAGACAATTTGTCGTAGTTTTTCTTTTTAAATGGTGAATAAAACCAGAATCTGAAAGAAATTTTAGTTTGCATGGAGTTAGGAAGAAGACTTTGGGAGAGAAAGATAGTCCCTTTTTGTAATAAAGTTTGCTTGTATATCAGCCACCAACCAACTTAAGAAAATATGATGTCTTTGGCTCTACAGAAAAATGTGTAAATGAGTCATTTTCAGTAGTTTTTGGGCGCATGCTCGTAAAATGTGTTTCTTATAGATTTTGCTGCACAGCTGCAATTTCAATGTGCTCTTGCTTAGTATGATCTTGGCTGTGCAGTAGACACATAATACTATTTTTTTAACCGCAGAATTTCATTGGATATTTATTGTGTTTAGATAAATTTACATCAATTTGGTAAATTTCGAGTATGCCTTGGGGATAAACTTATATAATGATAATGATGATTTTTTAAAGTTTATAATTTGCAGGTTTCCAAATAGACACAACAAGGGAAAAATATATGATCACAGGTTTTTTCCTTCCAATTAAACTGTTAGTTGGAATACGAATATCGCCATTGCACATATAAATGGAAAGTATACCTCATAATTTTACCTAATTATGGGTTCAACTCATTTATTGCTTATGTTCTGGTGCAATTTTTTTATTTCTTCTCCCTATTTTTTTCCATAATTTATCAATGACTTTCGCAGTTTTCTATTCTGCTCACCCATGCATGCATTCCGCTTATATTTTCATTAATAAAAATTTTGACATAGTTAGAAATATAATGCCTATATTGAAAATATTACTTTTTTCGACTTCCTATCAGTTATACAAAAAATTCCTATCCAAAATAATCCTATCTTGATGAATGAGTTGAATTCAGTGAGAATTTCAGTATTATTTTAAATTTAGTACTATGCTATTGCAACTATGGCGTTTAAACAGACTAAGGAACAAAGATTTTGCTTCGGGTAAATAATAGTAGCCTCCCGAAATGCTTTATATCTGGAAGCATTATTGGACGGTGAGCAAAAACGGTATCGAAAGGCATTATAAAAGACTACATTCAAACATTGATGGAGCTGTTTATTTTAAATTGTAAAATTGGGTTTGTTTACATAACTGTTATATTGAATCTTATGAATTGAGAACGGTATATATATGTTGGACTGAAAAACACGCGGGTGCTATCTAACGTGGTTTGGATAATACATTCTATCAAGAGAAGCGAAATTTGAAATATCTCCTCTTCGTTTATTTATTCAAGTTAATTTACACTTTGCCTATTGGACGCTGGTGTTAGACAACTTTGGATATAAAGTTGAACATCGAAAGAGCGCTACAAATTATATTTCTCATCGTTGGTTGAGCTATTTAATTAAAGATCTTTGAAGTAATAGAAACGATATTCTAAAATATTTTGGAGTAGAACTCATTATAATGCAGATATTTAAA
>JXOS01010092.1:0-12680 GCA_001015075.1 Cirrula hians
TAGTTTGGCGTTGTTTTCCTGGTGAAAATGTGGGTTTGATCTGCAGAATTGAAGTAATCCTCTACAAAATCCACTGAAAAAACATTTTAAAGGACCTGCTATAGTCTCTGGCATTAAGGTTCTTGGCCGGAAATTNTCGAAGTAATTCTGTACAAAACCGAATGAAAAAACATTTTAAAGGACCTGCTATGGTCTCTGGCATTAAGGTTCTTGGCCGGAAATTCGAGCAAGATAAAGACCTAAAACATACTTAGAGATTCGTAATAGTAAGAACGACTTGTCCAACATTTAATAATGATCTTTGGACCAAACCACAGGAAGCATGGCATCAGATAACTTCAGAAAAGTTAAAGAAAGTAATTCATAGGATGCCTTGAAAGTATTCAAAAAGGAACTGGTCATAGTGATGAGTCCAAAATTTGAGATATACAACTTCTATAAACAAAAAATTTATGTTAACTGTTTAATTAAATAATAAATACAGNGAAAATTTGAGATATACATCTTCTATAAACAAAAAATTCATGTTAACTGTTTAATTAAATAATAAATACAGTGAATGTGAACAAATAAAAACCAAGACTGTTCACATTATCGAATTCGTTCACATTTGCGAATGCAGAAATTTTCTAGGTTATGTTCACTTTAGAGAGTTCATATAAAAAAATTAATGTTGACAATAGTGGATAGTTCAATATAATGGAAGTTCATATTACCTAGAGTTGACTGTAATATATGCAATTTGAAATGTGTACATTCGTAAATAAATATGTTGTGAAATTATTACAACCGATTGGACAAATACTTTTGAATGATATTGCATATTAAGTCTCTATAGTCCATTCTATGTTAAATAATATTGTAAACTTGAACGGAATAACCAGATTTTAATCCTTAATCAACGTTTATCGCATAATATTCGATCCATTGCAAAATTCCATATATTTTTGCTTAAACTTTTGGGTTAATTAGCATAAAAAGTATATCAGGTATGCAGGTATCATATACATCTGTCCCATCTTAGTAATTGAGGTCAATAGAGATATATTACTCTTTGTTAGGAATCAAAGGCGCAAAACTTTAAAGTGTTATCTTTAGAACTCCAAAGTAACCTCTTAATCTCAAACATTTATGCTGGAATCCAAAACACCAATGACTTATTTCAATGCCAAGCAATTGACTTTTCATGGAATTTACGATATTATACGCATTAAGCCATCTCTTCGTATATATGAAAATAGAGCTAGAAACTAGGCTTACACCCAGTCAGCGCTTCCAGTATTAAATCGTTATTATTTTAATTTAACCCTAACCTGCAAAAAACGCACACACATAAGTTTAACTGATTGGGACTGGTTGTGGGATAGAAAAGTAGCTTGAAGAAAATTGGTTAGTTTGAAGAAAATTGGGACAATGAATTGGTAGTCCTTAAAAAGCCTTGCTTTTTGGAATTGGGGAAAATGATAAACTATATTCGGATCTTGCACCACGGAAATCAAACATGGAAAAGTGCTTTGCTAACTTAAAACAGGACCAAATTAGTATAGCGGACGACGATCGCCTTGGACGCTACAAAGAGGCTTTTACTGACGAAAACATAAAAAAGTCCATAAAATTGATTTGAATTACCGCAAAGTGAAGTTTAGCGAAATAGCTGAGGCTGTAAGGATATCAAAAGAATATGCTAGACATATCATTTATGAATATTTTGGCATGTGCAAACTCTGTTCATAGTGGCATTCTGATGTTTAATTCATCGATTATCTTGAAAAGGCAAAACCCATCAACACCAAATATAACATAGCCCAATTGGTGTGTTTGAAGAACGAATTTGCGTCAAAATGTTCGCATTTACCAAAAAAGAAAATGCTGTTTCATGAGGATAATGAAACGTGTCCAAAATCAATTAAATCTATNTAGCCCAATTGGTGTGTTTCAAGAACGAAATTGCGGCAAAATGTTCGCATTTACAAAAAAAGAAAATGCTGTGTCATGAGGATAATGAAACGTGTCCAAAATCAATTAAATCTATGTCAAAATAGCAAGAATTAGGTTTCGAATTGCTGCCGCAACCACAGTTTTCTCCAGATCTGGCCTCCAGCGACACAAGCGTTTTATACATTATAATTTAAAAACTCAACCAATCGGTAGCTACAAGAGTTTTGTACTTCTCGAACAGTTTGATGATTCTTTAAAATGAATGAGTAATGGATATGCAATGGTGTAGTCAGTTTTCTCTAATTATTACGTCTATCCTGTTATGACAATTTCTATGAAATCGAAAGTAAGCAGATACCTTGAATTAAAGACCGATTTTTCTCAAATTAAACAATCTTATGGTAATGACCCAACATCAAATTTTAGCAGCATGCAATGAAATATCTAGATTCAATGGTAATTTGCAATGAAAGCGGAATTTACTGTGCTCTATATGTACTTGAAATTATTAACTGATTTGGACAGTTTTTGAAGCTAAACCGGCCTTTTGTGAAATATTTTCTCTCTATTGCTTACACTCCCTCAAATATTTCTCCCATTCATTGCTCTACGCCCCTGCGACGGAGCAGGTACCGTTAAGTGAAAAAGACTAGCTTTTAGCTGAGTAAATTTAAGGCCCATGCTCTATTAGTAGATTGTGATGTGCCAGATTCATGCCCACCTGGAGATAAATGACATCTGAAAGTGCTCTGGTCTCTAAAACACTTGGCACGTGTTCTAGAGTGTTTTATGATTGCTATTTCTACAATCCCTGACATAAAAATAATAATTTAATTATTGTTGTTATTCAGCACTGAGAATACGAGGGCTTACGGCAATTATTCAAATTTTACAACTATCGTTTTGTTTTATGTTAACCACTCAAAAGACTATTAACGCTTTAGTTTGCCATACAGTGACTGGCCTGCTCCAATAACCGCTTTCTTCTATNCTTTAGTTTGCCATACAGTGACTGGCCTGCTCCAATTACCGCTTTCTTCTATTATTTTTTTTATTTTGTTTTTTTTTTTTNCTATTTATTATTATTTAAAATTTAATTTAACTCTCATGCTCAGAAATTGACATTTCAAATATGTCTTTCTTTCTTTTGATGGCTTTCATTGTTTAGGTTTCTTTATTTATATCTAACAAAACATTAACCTTACGCTAAATGATTGATGAATGTGCCACTATTATGTTATAATTTACATTCAGAAAAACATAAAAAAAATCATAAAAAGCTTGTTATGTTTTTCTGAATGAATTTGCAAGCTTTGCACAGTAAATGTTGCCATTGATCGATTACAATTTTTGCATAGACAAGCTGAATTTATGTTTAGTTGCGTAGGTGGACAGGCATTTCCGATTTATTTCCAAGGTACAACGTTCAATTTATCGAATAACACTGCCGGCTGTGGTTAATAATTTTAAGGCAGCACTGAAGAAATTAAAATAATTCATTGCCTAAAATTAAATAATAAATTTTAAATAAATATAGCTCTTTAAAATTNAAATTAAAATAATTCATTTCCTAAAATTAAATAATAAATTTTAAATAAATATAGCTCTTGAAAATTTTATATATATACAAACAACAAGATAAACGTAATATTTGGTCAAAACCGACTACATAATAAGCTTCAGTCAGTTTTCTTATAGAACTATAAATATTTTTGCAGCAATACAAAATATCAGTAACTTCCGATGAGTTCAATCATTGAAGTGAAATCTGAGATAAAAAGCCTTAAAATGGGTCTGATTTCAATCAAGTTCTAGAATGTTATGGAAATATCGTAAAATCGTCTAAATTTTAAATTCCAGTAACATGACATGAAGCACTTGGTTATTAACGAAATTTAAACTTCAACCGGAGGTCACCGAAATCTTGGATTGATCTAGCTCAAATTGCGTAATTTTATGGCAATAACCATGAAATTGTTCCATACCAAATTTCAGTAAAATTAAACACTTGCCTGTTATGGTTATTTCTATGAAATCGGGAGTTATCCTACCATGGGAGATATCAGAAGTTATGGATCGATTTTGTTTAAATTTTACAATGTCATGACAATAACCTAAGCCGGCTACTATGCCAAATTTTAGTAGCATGAAATAAAGCACCTGCCCTTTTTATTGATTTTCGTGAGTGCGGCAGAAAATTTTAAATGGGAGGTACTCGAAATTAGAGACCGATATGGCCCGTTCGCGAACTTGATCTGGTTTTACAAAATATGCTCACAAATCGAGGTTCTTTACCCTTAAACAAAAAATTATTCAAGTTATCGTGCTAATGGATAGACGGAACGACGGACATCGTGATGATATATTTTTTTTTGATACTATGCATGTGTCTCCAAAACACATATAGTCGAAATCGATTATTTCTATGCATTTCATACTTTTCACAAACCCATAATATCCTCAGTCTATGACTGATGGATATAAAAACAATACAAGACTAATAATTGAACATTGGAAAAGGTTGACTTTCCTTTTGAGGTATTAAATATACTACAGCACAAACAGCGACCTTCGAGGAGGCAAACATTTTTCAGAAAATTNCAATGTATTTAATATACTACAGCACAAACAGCGACCTTTGAGGAGGCAAACATTTTTCAGAAAATATATGCAACTACTTCTTAAAATGTTCTTTTCTATCAAAAATGATTCTTTCAGGAGTACAAATAAGAAATTAACTGTTTCAAAAATTGAAGCCTTATTGTGTTGACTTAGTTATAGACTTCGTGTATAAAGTATTGCCTGTGGATATTCACTACAATTTCCGCTCTTTCTGGTAATTGACAGTTCCCATAACGAAAAAAAGGCACTTTTGTCGATATCCAAGCATCCCTATTTGAACTTCATCGTAATTGGTGAAGTGCCGATCAGTCAAGCGATTTTATATCGATTGAAAGATATGGTAATCGGGAGGAGCAATATCTGCGATATTTCGCATTTGGGGTAAGATTTCCCTATTTAGTGTTTCGTGTCTGTCGGCGTNGGATTTTATATCGATTGAAAGATATGGTAAACGGGAGGAGCAATATCTGCGATATTTCGCATTTGGGGTAAGATTTCCCTATTTAGTGTTTCGTGTCTGTCGGCGTATTTGTTCCGGTTTATCTCGCAATGCTCCACTCACACACATCAGTTGTCGACGGTAGACTTCTCCGGTGAACCTTTTGTTGGATTTAAGTTCATAATATATCACACCAATANTTTGACGGTAGACTTCTCCGGTGAACCTTTTGCTGGATTTAAGTTCATAATATATCACACCAATATAATATATTCCACCATATTCATGATATTCGACGTATCTTGGCTTCAGTTCATACTGCACCCAATTTCCTACCTTTTGCATCATTTCAATAGTGGTAGTTTGAGTGAATCGAAGTATTTTGGTGAGTTCCTCTTGTATTTCTAAAGAATCTTCAACGAACTTTGCCGCTAATTCATCATCCCCAATCTTTTATGGTGGTTCGGATATTTTTCGGCTACTAATTCAAAATTTTAACTTTTAAGCCATCCAAACCAGTTCTAAGACGTTCGTTCAAATAGAGCATGGTCACGATAAGCTTCCATCATAATTCAATGGCTTTCGGCACGTTTCGTCTTCATATTGAAGTAATGAAGTAAAGCACCCCGCAAAAACACTAACGGAGCACGCAAAAATAACGTGGTTACGCTTCAACGAAATGAGGAATACTGAAAAAGTGACAAAAAAAGATCAAAAGCGACATCAAAACCGCACAAATTTTTTTTACACGTTATAACTTATATGCTGTTTTTATAACGACACAGTTGATTGGTGCATTCTGGTTTATTTGGAATTGTTTGAGCTAACTGAGATAACTATGGATTTGTGCAAAGTGCGACATCGATCGACCGTCTTCGTAGCTAGTCAAACTATAATTGACCAGAACAAAATAAAGCTCAACTCAACTGAGTTTGACATTCCAGAGTAACTAACAAGAAATTCCAAAATGATACTCAGAAACACACAAAAATGTTTTGTCTGGTTTGCTATTGACCTGACCTCATTTTTCATGGCAATCAGGGCTTCCAACAAGTTGATTCTTTCTTCTGTGCTTTTTTAAACTTTATGATGAAGTAAATATACTGTACGGCGAATCTAATAAATAGTGGCGCAATTTGCTATAAGTACGTTGATATCATTACCTAAAGTAAAGTCCAATTTCCTGAAGATTCTCAGAATTTGGTGAAGAATCACAGAATGTTAGATAAAGAATTCAAAGAGAACAAGACAAATAACTTGAAAGTATGCATATTCCGTCAAGCTCAGAATACAGTTATTAATGAACGGTGCTAAAGCATGGATGCTTTCGAGATCAGACGGGTATATTGAATTCGTGACGAAAAAGCTAAGCAAGAAAAATGGGCTTTTCTTCCAACATGTCCTAATGTTCGACATGGGTAAAGGAGTTTAATTACAGTGGGGCTTTTGGGTAGATTCAGGACGTAGGGTTTTTGATTTTAAACTGAGTGGTAGTAGACTGTGAAGATCAATGCCAAACATGAATTGAACTGACTAGTTATTGCATGTTGTCTCAAAGCTAGGTATTCGCATTTGGCGCCAAGCTAGAAACTCTGGAGAAGACAGGTGAATAACTGGTTTCAGGTTGGAATGCCCATTTAGGGAGATTTGATAAATTAATTCATTTAAAGCTTCTGTGTCATCAATTACAATTATTTTTTATTTGTCAGTTTTTCTGATTTGAAGTTTTTTTTTTTTTTTATTTTTAGGCTAATAATTTTTATTTATATTTATTTATTAAGGCTAATAATTTTATTTTGTTTCGATTATTTTTAGGTAGTCGGAAATACACGTGCTATTTGTAATGTCATGAGTAATAAATACATGTAAAAGACAGATACAAACATTTGAAGTATTAAAATTGCTTCATACACAAATGCATAGCAGCGGCAATAAAACAAGCTCAATTTAGCCAACTGCAATTTGAGTTTATTTATAAACATATGATGCAATTCACTTTTAGTGCCTTACCTGTTTTTTTTTTTCAATTAAATTTGAATTTTGTCTATGTCAAAGCACCACATCGACAGTGCCATTTGATTAATTCAATTAATAAAAACATAAAAATCGCTTGCTGCAAAACCATGAAAAGCAACAACAAATAAAAACACAATTTTAATACAGTTTAGGTTACAGCTTAAGTGTAACTGCTCTCAATAATGCTAATAGACACACGTACCTTGTGTAGGTTTCGAACCGGCGCCACTATGACCACAAGACAAAATTTTATTTGCATTATTTTGTTTTCAGTTCGACTAAAACTTTTTTCTCTCTTTTTATTTTGACATTTAGTGATAATGATATTATGCATATTTTATTGCTTCAAATATAATAATTTATTCCAAAATATAAATAAATTATAAACATTTGGTGGCGGTGTTAAAGCTATACGAAACATTAAAATTAAAAAATAAAAAAATAAATAAAGTATTAGAAAATCAGGTAAGAAAGTTACAATCGGCTTAGGCCGACAGTGAGATCCAACTCGCTTCCAAAATGTTTAGTATGATTGTTGTGTTCAAATTTGCTCAAAACCCGCTTTTCGAAATTAGAAAGGTATCTTCGGGGATCTGAGTTTTATCTAATCATGTCGAATGCATTCGCATTCGCATTATGATATTTCAACTTGTTTAATGTTTCTGGTCTAATGTGACTGAAGCCCTCGTTTCGGACTAAATAGGTATACTAGAAGTATCTCTGATTTTCATCGAATTTTCTAATTTTTGGTACACACATTGACCATATTTATGTTCACTCAATATTACAATTCTGTAAAATTTAGTTGATTTCTGTGAGTAATTCTGCATTGAAGCCTCTATTTGGATCATAATGGTTTAGTAGAGCTATCTCTAGTTTTTATGCAATATTGTCCATTGATTGAAAAAAAAAACAAATTCTTATAGATGTAGCTGACCTAAACCCACTGTTTTTATTATTTGGATCAGAAATATTGGTCGAATCTTAACAAAATTCAAACTTCAATCTAAAATTTTTATTAGAATGTGTGCCAAATTTATTTAATCTAGCTCAACTACATCTTCCTAGTTTCTAGACACACAGATGGATGGACAGACAGACGGGAATGGCTAGATCAATTCCTGTGCTGATGCTGATAGTACTGATACATATTTTGATTTGTCTCCGGTCACATGTTCTAGGTGTAACAAACGTAAGGCAACATTCAATTTCATTAATTGAAAATTAATGGTGGTCCCTATTGAAGGCTTAAAGTTTGCCACAATTATCAATTAAATTAAATGAATTCCATTATTTAGTCTTCAAATAATGCACATATTTCAATACAAATCAGTACACCTATAAGTTCACAATAGAGGGCTTAAGACGAATTGGCCACAATTAAATTGAGAATTATTTCATAATTGAATTGACATAAAATGAATTATGTGTGTAGCAAAAATGATCAGAATTGTATGCAAATCAGTATTACCTCCAATCCACCTATGTGATCCCAATAACAAATTTAAGGCAAAGTTGCTGCGACCTTCTAGGAAATTCAATAAAATTTCATTATTCCGCACCTTCGATACACTTCGAAAACAAAAATTAAGATGAATTTTGTTATAAAAATTGAAAATCTTTATTTCTTCATCAAAATCAATTTCAACCACTTTGACATATTCGCCCTCTGCTACAATGCACTTATGCCAAAAAGTCATTTCCCGATATAGCCCTCGAAGCACGCAGTGATTCACGTTGAAACCTCCAATTGATTCAAAGCGGTTTCCCCTGAGCGGCCTTTTGAGTTTCTTAAATATACAGAAGTCACATGGAGCTTAGTCAGGGGAATAAAGCGGTTGACGAAAAACTCACGATTTATTTCGAAGAAATTGAGTGGTTTTGGTACCAAACGAGAATTGACTTGTCTTAGCCCCAAATAATCCTTCAAAATTGTTTAAATTACTCTAATTGAAATGAAAACTATATTGACAAGGTCCTTAATTGTCAATCGGCAATTCCTTGATTTTCCTTCCATGTTGCACATTAGTTGACGTCGATGGGCGTCCGGAGCGTTCCAAGTCATAAATATATTATCTGTATCCTTTAAAGTCTATGTAACACTTAGAAACATTCTTCTGTAATATAGTCGATTCACCAAAAGCCCTCTGCAATATTCTTCGCGTTGCTGCAGCCGAAATTTCATTCTACAAACAAAAGGTAATAACACTTCTGTGCTCAGAAAAATCTGATATTGTAAACATCGCCAATATCACTTTTACGCGTTTAGCAAACCCATGATGACATTGAAATAAAATTTGGCACAAATGTCACTCAAAGTATTACCAACATAAAAATAATACAGATTGCTCTCGAATCGTTAGCAAGCAAGTTAAAATTAAAAATTAACTTTACTTTTTGTTTACAGTTGAAAACACAATCAACTCAAAGTAACATGAGTTCCAAGAATATGGTTTTTATGAATTGGAAAAACTGATCCATTTCCATCTTTCACTTTATGCTAAGTCTTTTTTGAATATACGTGAATCACACTACTGGCCTAAGTCGATTATCACGTTCTCGTAGTTTAATTTTATCTTATGGAGAGATGGTTGGTATGTGGGTTAAATCATCAAAGTAATAATCCTAAACAACAATGTTTGAATATTTTAGAATATTTGAAAATTTAGCTTAATTTGTTCATGTTGTCAGAAGTTTCTTGATGACTCTTGGTTTATTGAGTTAAATATATTTGTACACGTCGCCAATTGAATCAGCATCACCACATGAACTGAACTAGCCATTACCGTCCGTAAGCAAAACTATAAAGAAGGAATTGAGCGAAATTCGGCAATCACATTTTAGGGAAGAATGTTAGATCGCAGTTTGAATTTGGTTGAAATCTCACAAATAGTTCGGGTACGTCCAGTAGACGTCGTTACTCAAATTAGAGCATNACAAATAGTTCGGGTACCTCCAGTAGACGTCGTTACTCAAATTAGAGCATTGACTCTGCTGGAGGCGTAAGAGTTCATATGTTGCAATTCAATTTCGGTATTAGGTAGATGTTCATAACATATAAGTGTGTTCCAAAAATGGGCGAATAAATTNAATAACATCTAACTGTGTTCCAAAAATGGGCGAATAAATTGATTGAATAAAAATCGGGGGAACATCCAGTACTCCCATATGGTCCCAATTGAGCTTATAGTGAAAAATTTCGCACAATTATAATTTAAATTTGAATTGAGTGAATATAAATGTAGTTAGTGAGTGTACCAAAAATTGGCAATATTGGATGAAATTCCAAAGTACCTCTAGTACACCAATGTGGACCCAAAAGAGGGTTTTACGCAAATTTACCTAGAAAAATTAGTCAAACTCAATCAAATTTTAATATTGAGTAATCATTATTATGATCGACAAGTGTACCAAAAATGATCAAGAATGCATGATAATCAGAGGCACTTTCTGTACACATATGTGGTGTGAAAAGAGGTTTAAAGGCAAATTTGACTAGAAAACTTAATTAAATTTAACAAAATGTGGTAAATAGGTTAACATAATTATGATGAATATGTATACCAAAAAAGAAAAGGATGAAAAACCTCCAATACAGCGAAAAGAGGCATCTGAGCAAATTTGAACAGAACATTAAAATTTTTGGTAGNACTCCAATACATCGAAAAGAGGCATCTGAGCAAATTTGAACAGAACATTAAAATTTTTGGTAGCGTATGTAATTTTCTTACTGTTTATAATTTGCGATTGAATTGGCTTATCGTTTATTTCGGCTTTAAACTGTTTTTCTTATTTATTTTAAAATGTAGGTCAAAGAACACTACGCACATCATAAATCAAGCTAAGTCATAGACATCTGTCAAGGGATTGAAGTGCTCGAATAATTGCTCAATTGTCTAGCATACCAGCAGCAACCTGCTGCACAAACAGCTCATATTGCAACCTAAATCTGCAGTGACATGTTGAGTTGCTAGGCTTGTTCGCTGGCAGCACTGCTGACCAAGCTAAATGTGCACTTGCATATAAGCCATTACAGTAACATATTGCAATTAATACAGTTAAATGAAATATTAATGGGTGCATGGAAAAACAAATGCAGCTGAGGCGAAAAGCTTTAAATTCTTTGCAACACATAGTAGAACGAAAAAAATAATGCACACTCTGTCGGCAGGAAAATGCATTTAAATAGCGCAAAAGGCAGACACTTGCATGCACACCTGCTTGACAGATTGCGGGATTTTTACCAAAGCGATCGTAATCAATGGCACTTTGTCATTAAACTATGCAACAAAAAGCATTAAAAAATAATATTGAAAAAACAGAACCCATAATTAAGTGCATTAACGAACAAAGATTTTTGAAATATTTCATGTCACAATTAAGCCAAAAATTTGCAATGTAATATTTTTTATACGATTTGTTGCAAAATAAAATTAATAACGAACACAGCACTTACTTTTTTCATGTCTTTTTTTTATTGATTTTTTTATTACTTTTAAGTTTATTTATAAGAAAAAATCTACATAAATAGTTGAATTGTATAAAAATTGTGCCGATTTTCCAATAAAACGCCAACATGCAACAGCCAAAAAGGCCAAAAAAAATGTACAAAGCGCACAAGGCACGCGTCAAGCAAACATGATCAATTGATCTACAAAAGACCTAAGAGCAAATTTTGAGTGAAAAATAAATAAATAAAACAGTTTTTTAGTATGTTTAGCCGAGAAAATACATGTGCAGTAAAAAATAAATATCTTGAAAAAAAATTAATTTTTTTTTTAAACATTAAACACTAAATTGGGCTTCAAATAAACAAAACTTGCAGTAGGTGTTAAGTGGCTACGGATGCAAAAACAAACGCTTATTACCCAAAAACAACAAAAATCGAAAATGAATTTCAAAAAAATATTTGAAAATATATACAACATCCAGAACAACAACGCAACATGAAAAGCATATTTTCGAGCAACTGTAACAACAAATCAACTGCGGCTTTTGTATTGGCCCTTGTTGCTTTGATTAGGCTATGCAAGCAAAAGTTTTTGCCCAATGAATGAAAATATATTTTGCTCGCAGTGGGTTTTCTATTTTTTGTTTTTATTTTAAATGCAGCAAATTGCAGCTCATGTTGCGAGTATGCTATGACTTATCGCAAATAGTTTTGTTGTTATGTATCTACGAAGCATCAATAACGTTTATTTCATAATTCAGTTTCCATTGAGATTCAGTCAAGTATGAAAGTTGCAGCAACCCTAGAATGATAGTGTCATGCATATATACTGTCCAAAATATTCTTTAGCGTCAAGAACAAGTGTGAGACAGACGATTTGGCCTTTGCATACGAAATTAAAAAAATTAATCAGCTAAATACAATAATACTTTCTCATGAATAAAGTTGATATATTATTAAGGGTGCTAATATTTCCGGAAAACTCTAAGCCAGGCATACAAAATACACATTTCAAAATTTTATGCACGGCTCCAGTGAAATTGGCAAAGTGTATATCATTAGTCTTTCAAAGCAACAAACGTTTGTAACAACCAGAACGAGTGATTGGGGACGTTTCGAATTTAAGTGCTGATATTTTTATTTATTTATATTANGTTTCGAATTTAAGTGCTGATATTTTTATTTATTTATATTAATATTTATATTTATATTTAT
>JXOS01010238.1:2958-18273 GCA_001015075.1 Cirrula hians
TAATTTTAATGACATCGCTTCACTCTTCGATGCACTAAGAGCGATGCGAACATTTGAGCCATTTAAAAATTTGCTTTCGCTTGTATTCTTGGTCGCATGCACTGTATGGATGTGTGCAAAATAATAATATTACTATTAGCATTAATAAAAATGATAAAAGCAAAAATAAAAAAATTTAAAAATAAAAATAAAAAAAATTATAATAATAATAATCATAAGTTTAATATGGCGTTCGTGCCTGCTGGCCCGCTGCCGTTGAGCTGCGTGCCTAAGCGCCATCGAAATTAAAAATTTCAGCAAAAAGTGCAAGAAATGCGCAAAGCAACTAATGCACTACCCAAACCGGGAAAGATAGTCTTGGCTAGATGTATGCGCAGCAAGCACGCTTTTAAGTATTTGCGTTACGTGCCTCAAATAAAATATAAAGCTGACACATTATTTTGGCTTATTTTGCTTTATGCCAACGCCAGCGTTCGTCCGCTTGCGCGCACCCTGCGCGCACATGGTTGCGGGCTCGTAACGCAAAGTCGAAATGCAAGAAGCCAAAGGAAATTGCTGTTGAACAAAATATGGAATACTGCCAGGCGGTCGCGCGCATTGGCGCGTTGCTAGTGCCTTTCAATGTTTCAATGTCCAGCGCACAATAGTGGCTTAGCATATTGCCGACATGGTGTTCCCAATTAGCCGCTTTGCCAGCTACTTACACGCGCAGCGATGCCGTAATATTTTATTGCCATTTCATTCGTGAGCTTTTCGCTTTTTTCGTAAAAGTTTATTTGAAAATGGTTAGGCGAGTGCAATTGCAGCAGCGCCACACACGCACACACAGTGTGTGCCACTCTTTGGCACCAGGAGGCCGTTTGCACTTTTTGCATTGGCGTTGTTGCTTTTTGGCGATAAAAATGTTTAATTTGAATTTTTTATTCGAAATTAATGTTGCCTCGCAATGTTGCGGCTGCGGTAGCTGTTGCTGCATGAGTTATATGCACATGCACGCTTAAGTGGTGGGCATTTGCGTTTTGCGACTACCGAATATATGCAGCGACTGCTCCATGCCTGCCTGCTTGCCTGCCTGGCTGGCTCCACACAATGCGCACGGACAATGTTGCACGCTGTTGCTGTTGCTGATGCCGCTGCTGCTCGCTGGTGTGCAATTAATAGCGACATTTTAACACATTTCCAATGATATATGGCATCGCTTATTTTCGCTGATTGCTATTATCACAAAGTGATAGTGTTGTTGCTATATTTATTATTATTATTATAATTGTTGTTGCCGCAATTGTTATTATTGAGTAAATTAGCACTGGCAAGCGACAGCAGGTGCACATGTTCATTTCGTTTTTTGCTTCACTTCACTGCAACGGCATAATGTTTTAACACCGCCGCAGCCGCCAGTGCATCCAGCCGCGCCGCACAACAACAACGCAAACAACGATAATATGTTAAACAATTTAAATGAAAATCAGTGAAACAAATTAACGCCAAAATAAAGTTTGTTATTCGTTTAATCGTACGCAAGCAGCGGCAATTAAACCATTACAAAAGCAAAAACTAAGAAAAAAATAAAAAATAAAAACAAAAAAGTCGGCTAATACTGACTACGTAATGCACATCAGTCTTTCAACCGGGAGTAAAGATTCCATGATAAAAAGTTGTAGAGCGATTTTGCTCATATTGTAAAATATTATGGCAATGGCCCAAATATGTTTCCACACCAAATTTCAGTAGAATGCGATCAAACACTTGGCTTTCAAGCAAATTTTCGTGAAATTCTGGAATAAACGTTGTATGGGAGGTACCCGAAATTGATAACTAATTCGGCAAGGTCACGAACTTGTTCTTATTTTTCCAAAATATGTTTCCAAACTGTATTGCGTTACACTGTTTCAAGAATTACTCAAGTTGTCGTACTTACGGACAGACGGACATTGGAATTTAGCCTTGTTTTTGATTCCATGCATATGTCTCCAAGAAACTTTAGGCCGGAAAATATTATTTCTATGCATTACATACTTTGCACAAACCAATAATACTCTCAGTAAGCCACAAGTTTAAAGTATAGTCAGTCAATCCCAACGCCATATCTCTCTCATACCTCCGAATCATATTACTCATAAAAGTGTTAGGCTTTGGATTGAAGGAGCTAAAAACTCGTTGGCAGGTACCCAAAGCTAGACACCGATCACAAGCAAAGTCACGTAGACGACTTCGTTGTTCCNAATCGATCAAAAGCAAAGTCACGTAGACGACTTCGTTGTTCCTAATTATCCGTATCCCATTGCACACAATAGAGATGACGTCTTTAAATAAACTTTTAATTCGTACATTGTGGTTCGGGAATAAAAATGACCGATAATGATCTAATTGCGTAACGCCGTGACGACGTCCGAGCAATATTTACATTACAATTTCAAGGCATTCCTTAAAAGGCATTTTTTTTATTGCCGAGGTACCTGAATGGGAATCGTTATGTTAGAACAGACTTTGGCCATATTCGTCATGCTATGAAATCGACTAAGCTACCCTTAACGACAAAAGTTCAATGTATGGAAAAGATGACCTTTAATCGAACTATAATACCTCCAGGTAAAAAAAAAAAAANGAAAAGATGACCTTTAATCGAACTATAATACCCCCAGGTAAAAAAAAAAAAAAAATAAACAAAATTAACTATTCTACAGATCGAATGTCTTATACCAATTATTGCAACACTCTAGTCTTGCCACAAACATGTTGCTTCGCTTATAATTAATTTTAATTAATTTTCTTTTACTACAATTTAATATATTTGAAAATAATTTAAAAGCAACAAGTTTTATAATCAAGATATTTGCATTGATTAAGCAGTTTGTATTTCAGCTACATATAAAGACCGGCCGATCTTCACCATTTTCACTGCAAACAGTTCCTTTAAATTTGATACTCATAAAATTTCAAGTTCTTCACGAACAGAAGAACATTTTGCCATGTTAGTGCTATATTCTGATTGACCAGTTTTTAGCAGCTATATCTAAAATACAACCGATCTTGTGAAATTTTCGTACAAATTGTTATTTCCTAATATTGTGCTGAATTTTAAAATTTCAATGGGATATCTTCAAAAACACTAAAATTGTTCATATTGGCACTTTATTCTGATTGACCAGTTTGTATGACAGTTGTATCTTAAAGCCTGTCGATTTTGTTGATTTTCTCAAAAGTACGGCAATGAAAGAAAAGTCTCCATTTGAAATTACATTGTAATATCTTGGAAACTAAGCGACTTGTTCACTTAGCCAGTTCGATTCTTAAGGTGATGCTGATCAATTATGTGTGTATTTCAAAGGGTCTCCCGACACTTTACGATTTGGAAACATTCTTAATGCACCACTTGTGAAAGGCATTAATAAGAGTAATCGAAGTAACAAGATTTTGACATATGCTTCGTAATGCTGACGATTTAGTAGTGCCTAAGAATCTGATCAAGTACTTTGANGCAAACTGACAATTAAGAATTGCCTAAGAATCTGATCAAGTGCTTTCCTTAACTGCGAATTTAGTCGATNATTATGTGTGTATTTCAAAGGGCCTCCCGACACTTTACGATTTGGAAACATTCTTAATGCACCACTTGTGAAAGGCATTAATAAGAGTAATCGAAGTAACAAGATTTTGACATATGCTTCGTAATGGCAAACTGACAATTAAGAATTGCCTAAGAATCTGATCAAGTGCTTCCCTTAACTGCGAATTTAGTCGATTTGGAGGCAAAGGTGATTATGCAGGTCCCAGAATATTCCGAATGATTTTGTGACAACGATTTCCCAAATGAAAAATTGTTGAATACATTTAATTGGCGATCATCACTGTGATTATCACTTTACACACTTTAAACAAATGTGCTGGGAATTATCACTGTGATTTTCACTTCACAGAGACCCAAAATGTAATAAGTGATAGATGACCACGGCCTTAGTATACGACTTTGCAACATCACATATCTGTTCAACTGATAGCTGATGTTTTGACTGTTTGATATTTAGCAATCAACTTGAAATCACTTCAATTATCAGTTTCCAGATAGCCCCAAATTTGACGAGTGACTATCGTTTCATCATACCACGTTGTAGTATACCACTTCTTCTCCAAGGATAACTTAAATTGCGACTAGTTAAAAATTTATAGTCTGTTTTGACTCAATTTTCTTTACATTTGACGGAATGCTAAAGTGTGATAAGTGAGAGGGGACCATCATTTTATCATACCACGCTGCAAAATACCACTTCTAATAATAAGTTAAGCTTACAATGTTTTATAGTTTGAAATCAGTTTTGATCCAATTTTTTATCACTTGACAGAGAGATCTGTTTTGACCCAATTTTTTATCACGTGACAGATAACTTAAGTGTGACCAATGAATGGTGATCTCACTTTATGATACCACGTTGCAAGATTCCAGTTCTGTTCCAGCGATAACTTTGACTGTTTGATATGTAGTAATCAACTTTGAATCGTTTGTANAATAATAAGTTAAGCTTACAATGTTTTATAGTTTGAAATCAGTTTTGATCCAATTTTTTATCACTTGACAGAGAGATCTGTTTTGACCCAATTTTTTATCACGTGACAGATAACTTAAGTGTGACCAATGAATGGTGATCTCACTTTATGATACCACGTTGCAAGATTCCAGTTCTGTTCCAGCGATAACTTTGACTGTTTGATATGTAGTAATCAACTTTGAATCGTTTGTATTACAAAGATCCTAAATGTGACAAGTGATAGTTGACCATCACTTTAGTATACAAAATAATAACTTAAGATTGCACTCTTTGATAGTTTGAAATCAGTTTTGAGTTTTTAAGAGAGAACCAAAGTATGACAAGTGATAGATGACCATCACTTTCTAGGACTTCTTTTCGGTGGACAACTTAACCTTGAACTGTTTTATATTTTCCATTTCGCAATCCTGCCCTTATCAATGACACGATACCAAAATTGTGANCAAGTGATAGATGACTATCACTTTCTACAACTTCGTTTCAGTGGACAACTTAACCTTGGACTATTTTATACTTTCAAATACATTTCGCAGTCCTGCCCTTATCAATGACACGATACCAAAATNTTGACCATCACTTTCTACGATTTCTTTTCGGTGGACAACTTAACCTGCCCTTATCAATGACACGATACCAAAATCGTGACAAGTGATTGATGATGGTTTGATAGTTTGAAATAAGTTTTGAGTTTTTAAGAGAGAACCAAAGTATGACAAGTGATAGATGACCATCACTTTCTAGGACTTCTTTTCGGTGGACAACTTAACCTTGGACTGTTTTATATTTTACATTTCGCAATCCTGCCCTTATCAATGACACGATACCAAAATTGTGACAAGTGATTGATGATGGTTTGATAGTTTCAAATCAGTTTTGAGTTTTTAAGACAGAACCAAAGTATGACAAGTGATAGATGACCATCACTTTCTAGGACTTCTTTTCGGCGGACAACTTAACCTTGCGCTGTTTTATATTTTACATTTCGCAGTCCTGCACTTATCAATGAACCGATACCCAAATTGTGACAAGTGATTGCTGGCCATCACTTTGTCACCACGTATTCAAGCCATAGCCTAAGTTTGGATTGTTTAATTTTTGAATTAAAGAAGTTAACAGAGATAGGTGACTATCGCTTTATACCACTTTAGTTCAAGCGATAACTGAAGCTTTCACTATTTGTTATTTTGAAATGCGAACCCATCATGCCTACTGATTTCACATCCATTTCGACCTGTAATGTATAGGGAATCGGAGCTGGTTCTTCATATAGGAGCCCGTACTTAGCACTGAGGCTTGTTGTGACAATTGAACACTTGTTGTTTCGCCTGCTATACACTTCTTGTATAGACTACTGCGTCGGCGCGTGCAGCGCCATCTAGCGCTTCAAATTCGCATACAGTTCATATGGTGCGATGTTTTGTTTTTATGTGTGTTCGCAGTTAAGCGTGCCATTCAGTGGCAAACAATCGAATTTGAGCAAATTTTTACTAGAGCAATATTAGTCAAGTGTTGAGGCAAAACAAAAACAAATCACAAGCAAGCAAAAAGTCTCATTTAGCGAGCTGATTGTTGCCAAGTAAACAAAGCAAAACAAATCGAAGTCAAAGGGTTTTTAGCAAATTTCGGACAATGAAGAAGACAACACTGTGCCGTGATTTATTTACAGTCGGCTTCTCTGTAGTGTGTGTTGTGCGAGGACATTCAGTCTGCAACGCGCTTTAACCTTGCACAAAGGATAAACACTGCAAACGCCCAAAAGAGCAAACAGCAGCATTTAAACAATTTTTTTGTTTCTGTTTTATTACCGTTCTCAGAAAATCAAACGCGAAAGTTTTTGTTGTCGGGGCAAGCAAATACAAATGACGCAGCCTGTGCTATTGTGGATTTTTATTGATACTTAACTGCGTATGGCATGCATCTGCTTTGGAAGAAGGTAACCAGGCCGGCAGCCTTTCTTTAGAAATATAACAAAAACAAAAAAAACAAAAAAAAATTGATTTATGGTTGTGCCACAGTCGCGGCGCAGTTGTTGCAAATTTATTGGCGCTTCGCCAGGCCATTGTGAAAGTGAATTTTCTCAAGTGCACTCTTGACCTATGCCAATTGCTGTCATTATCAATGTCAAACGCTGGCAAGCTGCATAACGGTGCCGCCAAACGCGTTGCAACTTCATACTGTATGTGGACTGTGCCACAAAATGTTGTTTGTACAGCACAAGCAGGGCATGGCGGGTAATGTAAACAAAGAGCGTACTCACTGTGTCATTAATGTGCCATTAAATTTTATGTACTTGTGCGTGCATGTATGTACGTCTGTATGTGTGTGTGTGCGTCTTTTAAAGATATGCGGCATAGTGATGTAACAAATTTAAAGTGTTGCGNCTTTGTGTGTGTGTGTGCGTCTTTTAAAGATATGCGGCATAGTGATGTAACAAATTTAAAGTGTTGCGCAATAATTTCCCTGTGCCTAGTAGCAGAAATTTTTGGAACGTTACGCGTTGCGCTTAAGTAAGCTGCAACACAAACCTCCCATGCTGCCGTTACATATGCTCGTCCTTCACAAGTCCTTTGTTTCTGTTTATTGTGTCCTAAAGGTAATAGGCACCTGCAGCTTCAACATGGCAGCACCAAACAACAGATGCTGTTTTTCATTTGAAACACAAGTGGTCTTTTATTTTCGAAATATGCAGAATGCTGTAGGTGTTCGAAGGAAGCCAAGCGCTCTTTTAGGCATAACGCATGCCGTAGCATAAGTTCTTGATTCACCTCAGTCCGAATCTAAAGCGAACATAAAAATCCTCTCTAAATTCATTCAGTTGTGTTCGGTCCTACAATGTAATCTTATAAATGACATAGCGACATTACTAAGCCACACACAGTACGTGCTTTTTAACGCACCTCGNCACATGGCATAGCGACATTACTAAGCGACACACAGTACTTGCTTTTTACCGCACCTCGCAGAAGGCGCTTGAAAACCACGACATGCTATCAGACAAAGAGCGCGTATGGAATAGCATGAATAAACGTTATATTTCCAAAAAAAAAAAGCAACACATTTTATGTTCAGCCTATTTTCTACCAATTCTTTGGTTTTCGATTCGTCGTTCATTCGATTTCCTTATTTGGCTTCCACTTAGTCATTGGCAGTAGTTCGGCGATTTCTCAGTACATTATGCTGTCGAGGAGTGTTTCAAGTTGTTGAAGCAAGTTTTAACGCGATTAATCAACTGAAGCATACCTCGCACGATTCTTGAATGTCAACAATAGGCTGCACTATACTGGTCTTGCACATATTTATATTCATTCCAACGAAGTAAGTGGTTTGGAAAATTATTGGAATTAAATAATAATTATCGCACTTAAAAGTTGTAAGCAAATTTCTATTAAATTCCATTTGCATATTGTACGAAAATAAAATGAATTTTTATATTCTACTGCGAAGACGCTTATTTAAAAAAAAAAAATAATAATAAATAAATAAATAAATAAAAAAAATTAAGTTGTCAACACTGCCTTCTCATCCAACGCTGAGTTTAAGCACGATCTGAGTGGAAAATAATTGATGTTGACTTATATTTAGAGGACTGAAAAGTTTTTAGCAAATTTCTAATAAATACCATTTGAAAATTTTACGAAAATATAATAAATTTTTATATTCCAATGGACAAACGCTTATTTAAAAAATTAATATAAAATTTTGTTGTTAAGTTGGCAACACTGCCTGGTCTTGTCATGTTTTAAGTTGAAGCACGATCTGTTCTGTGAACAATTTCACATGCTGTTAGCTGATCGCATGCATGTTTTTAAAGTGAACAAATCATTTGATTCAGCTTTTTGATTTATAGATGCAAATGTCAGGGTAGGCTTGCTCTGAATTGTGTGTGAGGGTGTTGCTTGAAGTGTGCTTTTTTGGCCCCGCGTGAATTAGGAGAGACTCATATTATGCGAGTTTTATGGAATTTAAGAGAGGGTATACGTCAGATTTCACAATACATAAGAATTAAAAATACCTTTGAGTTNATCTTTTTTTTTATGGAATTTAAGAGAGGGTATACGTCAGATTTCACAATACATAAGAATTAAAAAAACCTTTGAGTTTTCTGCCATGACAGCTCCTTATATCTTTTTTTTATGTGATTTAAGAGAGGGTATACGTCAGATTTCACAATACATAAGAATTAAAAAAACCTTTGAGTTTTCCGCCATGATAGCTCCTTATATCGGAAGGCTCTCATTGTGAATGAGTTATTAATAAAGAATTCCACATGAAAGAACCCCCTAATATGCGCCATATACGCCACCGTTTGGTGTTCAATGTAAGGTTTTTGAAGGGCCTGCATCGCGGGCTTGAGTCTTTTTAATTCCTGAGTGATGTTGTCCTCAGAATGAACACGACTGCTCTGACTTTCATTACAGAAGAGGTTAAGGAAGGCAGCGCTCCAAGAGATCATGGAATTGCATTAGTGTAAGCATCAGTATAGTAACCAATGTACTTCGTTAAGATGCCGCTTTGGGCAGGAATCCCTTTGCAAAGCGCCATGTCGTGTGTGCAGAGCACGGCAGCGAAAGGCGGAAGTGTCGTACGTGACCTTTTTTAACCCATCAGTTAATTGACTGGGGTTTTGTGGGATGGTGCAAAGAATGTAATACAAAGAAATAGAATAGAAAAATTCTTGCAGGCATATGAATAGAACAAACAAAAAAAAAAAAAAAAATATATATATATATACAAAAATGATCTGTCCGTCTGTCTTTGAGCTCGACAAATTGAGTGGTTTTTGAGATAGATTATTCAAATTCAGTTTTTTAACATATTTTGTTAAACGTAAGGTTAACTTCGTAATCGCTTCATCATACATAGTTTACTCCCGAGTTCACGAATATAAACATAAAAGCTGGGTGTTTCATTAGTATTTCGATATTATTTTTTATGAAAACATTTTCGAGTTATTGCCCTTACATTGTATAACTACAGCAACATTGGTTCATAATTTTGGGTACCTCGCACAGAACATTTACTTCCGATTTTATGGGAATAACCCTTAAAGCTCAGTGCTTCAAGGCATTCGACCGAAATTTGGTATGGCAGCAATTTTCACTTATATATATTGCATAAGTTGACCTTTCCTTAGAATTTTTACACCCGATTTCACGGAAGTCAGCTTAATGTCACTCTAGTTGCTACTGATATTTCGTATTTGGACGTTTATTTAATTCCGTTAATGCCATATTATTGTGCGAGCTGAGTGGAATCAGTCTATAATTTTAGATACCTTTCAAAGTCACTTGATCCCCGATTTTAGTTAAATGAGTAAATACTAGTTGTTTCATCGGGAGCTACTGAAATTGGGTATCGTAATATTTTGAGAATTTTATCAATTGAATTACTGANTTGGGTATTGTAATATTTTGAGAATTTTATCAATTGAATTACTGATGGGTATTATGTAGTCGGTTCTGACCGATTATTGGAACTATTATGGTTAATTTTCGGTTTTAACGACTGTTGCATCGAAATTGTTTTAATATTGTCGGTACTTTCTCAGAGAATTTCATTTTGTACCGTACTCAGCTTTTTAAGAGTAATTTTTAAGAGAGCGCAACTGAGAGAATTTAATTTTGTGCCGCACTCACTGAGTTCGACCTAAAATAAATTCCCGATTCGGCACTCTGTGGTTGCCGTTTTGCATTTAATTGTTTTTCTTATGTGCATTATTTCGCGAAAACGATTTCTTAACACAATTTTTAAAGTTACTTTATAATCGTGGTTAAAATTTTATAAAAGTAAGCTGAAAATGTTAAGAAAATTTGAGCATATTTTTTTCAGCGCATGGTTCTCTTTAATTAATGTACTTATGGCAACCATAAAATGTCACACAATTACAGCACCAACGATAAATAAAAACGTATGAGCTTTATAAAAATGCAAGACGTTATCGGTGAATTCGATTCGGCTAAATCGCTTTTTAGCGAATTTTTTTTTTCCAATTTGGAATGCGACACTTAAGCAGTGTATCCGTCATTTTGGCTATTTTTATAGCTATGACCCACGAACAAGAACAGCAATAGTTTCAAACACGCTCAATTAAGTCAACTGAATTAACTATGTATAGAAAGGATTAGTAAGTTTTTCCCAGAAAGTCGTATGCATCAGCAGGCTCTGCTGAAATGCCTTCGAGAAATAATATTAACACGGTTTCCAGTTTTCAAAACTATGGGGTGAATGTTGCTTCAAACTTCCGGCTCTCATCACATATACCGAAATCTGCTTCGATGGAGGTTACTACAGTTCTGCTTTCGTATCACGAGAAGCGGTGTCCCGTCGCATTGTAGTAGATAAACGGGATGCTAGGTATGTTGTTCCTTTTAATCATGGTTTGTGGAACTTGTTAGTTGCACACATGTCGGTCATGCTAACATAAATCTTGACATGAGGAACGCTGCATTGCAAACTAAGGTAACTGTCCGTGCTGTGTTCATAGCAGACACTATATGGTAGTATTCATGTACTCATACTCTCAGGACAGCCACGCCTTAGCTGAGGTAAAAATCTTTAAGAATATTAGGTTTCATATGCGCACTGAATTTAGTATTAATTTAAAGACTTGAACGTGTTATTACATAGGATTCATATATTGCCTCTGAATGCCTCTCGGTTCCAAGCATTCAGCGTTGTTATAAGCATTCCGAAGTTTCGTTACTCCAAAATTACTCTTATACAGTTAATTTTTGATACCTAGGTCTTCATTTCAAAGCAGTTTCGAAACAAATTAGTTTAATTGTAAATGTTCTGGGAGTTCAACAGCTGAGGAAGTGAAGAGGCTGAATGCGTTGCCAAGCTAGAGCTTAGCAGTGGGGTAGTTAATGAGTCTGAGCAATGTATTTTATTGAACTTATTTGTTTTGAATACGAACAGGCTTAGACCTTTCTGTACACTTCACTATCCAAGTTATCAACTCCCCTAGCTCGTTTCGTTCGAGCGTTGCACTGTTGTGTGGCACAAATGCTGCCTGCTTTGGTGCTCAACGTTACGCCAAGTGGGCTGACCTCAATGTGTGGAATGAGCCTTGAACACTGCTTTTACAAATAATGTTGTTGTTGGCTTTCTATGCCAATGCATTCTGAATTAGCATGCAGACTTGTACGTGTGTGTGTGTTTGTGTTTGTGTATGTTTGTTGATTATGTGTTCTCGAATAATTTGCCATTGTCTAATTTAATTTTCTTTTTCATGTACACTTCGTGAACGTTCGCGCGCTGCGTTGGGTTTTTAAAGGGTAATCCAACAAACAACAACAATAATAACAATGAAGGCAATCAAAGTAGGCCGCCAGAGGGTAACCAAACAATGCAAGCACTGCAATTTGCCAATAACAGCAACACAACCATTGACGCCAACAACAAGCCCAATAATCATACCAGTCGCGGCAGCACTAGCAACAACACCAACACAAACAACAACAAACAGAAAAAGAAAAAACCTAGCAANAATCACAAATAACAACAAACAGAAAAAGAAAAAACCTAGCAATGCGCATGAAAATGGAAATGAACTCGGCAGTGGAAATTGCTTAAATGAAGTTTTGGTAGTGAATGACACGAAAATTGATGCATCGCCAGTGCTCGTAACATCAATACCGGCGGCAAGTGTTGAGCTTAATGCAACAAACGGCATAACAAGCCCATCGCCAGTGCCGCAAACGGACGCAGTCATAGCACTAGCACCGCCATTGCCGCCACCTAGAACTACAGCCGCATCGCACACCAGCCAAAGCGCCAGGCAAAACGAGGCCATGTCAGGGCGTGCTGGCAATGTCATTGCGCCGATTGCGTGCGAGGAGGAAGTGGATACATATGCGAGCGCCAATCAAAATGCACACGAATGCTGTCCACCCAAGGAGGTGGACTGCACTGGCAATGCGCCGGGCAACGCGGTGCAACGTAGTAAATCGCGCGTGCGCGCCTATTTCAAGAAATGCAAGCAACGTTTGACGGGTCAACAGCAATTAGCTGCTCAGCACCATCACCATCACCACCAGCAGCAGCAGCACGAACAACAACAATTACAAGAAATGTCGCAAGAGCAAAGTAAGCAATGCGTTGCTGCCATGCCAAGTTCCGGCAGCGTATTAACAAAGCCCTTTATTGTGACACATTTGACAACTGTCAACGAAGCGGACACGACGCTCTCTCCAGCTGCTGACATTATTGACAATGTTGCCGTTGTTGCTGCCAATGCAAATGCCGCACAAGAAATCGTCGACAATGTGCAGCAGCCCGCAGAAGCAATACAACAGTGCCAGCAGCAGTCAACTATTGCCGCTGCAGCTGAAACACTAGAAATACCCGCCGTTATTGCAACCACAATGTTGGACACAGCAACGCCAGCGGCAACAACTATTTCACATAAGGAGCAACAATTGTCGCATTCAATTGTTATGGTAAGCCAATAAATAATTTCCATGTACATGCCACATGCGATTAATTGCCGTTGCAACTCTTCTCACTAGGAATCAGGCATTGGCACGTTGATGGACAAGCACATCGCACACATATTCCCCAGCTATGCAACCACAACGCGTGCCGTACTGTTGCGGCAAGCACGTGATGTCTTGGTTTGCGACTATCACGGCTGCCTGCAGGCATTCGAGCGTGAGTTCCTATGCAAGTTCGCTGAAATCGCGGCAAAACTTAAGGCGCGACACGCTATCGGTGCGGTGAGTATCTTGCCACACAAATTAGCAAATAAGATTCCGTCGACTAGGCGCATTTTTGTTGTTGCAAATTGCTTTAGTTACGCCTTGAGCAAGGGCAGTCCAAAGCACGCTGCCCCAATTGAGTTAATTTTATTTATTATTATTATTTATTTATTTTTTTTTTTCTGAGAGCAAACATCGTTGGGAAAATCTCAGCGTTGTTTGTTATTGTTTGGCTCATTATGGACCAAGCAGACAGTCAAGATGAGTTCAAGAATCATGCTTGTATGCTCATACTGTCGAGCTAACTTTTTTCCCCCTTTCTCAGTCTACTCACTCCAATGCTCACCAATGCATTATCACTTGCATCTGTCGTACTATAAATATGTTCTTCGAACCTTACATTCCTTATCAAAGCAACTCTGTGGTTTAGATTTGGAAAGAATCCGCATTACAATGCTTCCCTTTGCCTTCATCTCATTAAGTAGCCTGTCCGAATATACGGGAATCATATGATTGCCCTTTTGTACCTTTTGCTAAACTGACAATTATTTCAAAGCGATTTATCTGAATCCGCATACCAAACAGCTTGGAATTAGGTTCTGTCACATGTGTGAGAACAACTACCCAGCTGCACTATCTTTTCCTTCTTAATTTTAAGGCCTACACTTTACACACCCATATCNAAGCTGCACTATCTTTTCCTTCTTGATTTTAAGGCCTACACTTTACACACCCATATCTGTGCCCAATATGTTTCCCACATTGCCAAGAAGCCCAGCAATAGTCTTCAACGAAATATTCGATGATTTAGAAAGCTTTTGTTGCNTCATATCTGTGCCCAATATGTTTCCCACACGGTCAAGAAGCCCAGCAATAGTCTTTAACCAAATATTCGATGATTTAGAAAGCTTTTGTTGCTATTGGTTTGAATGTTTCTGAATTAAAGCTGACAACATGTTGTGTTCGAACGTATTTTCAAGCCTGTCCCTCTGCTTGTTGTCAAGAAGGAAGGCGCCTTTATATGACTTTCAAATCGTGACATCGTTTTTGCAAAGCATTTGTGAATAATATGCATTTCAACAGAAGTTTTTTGTAGTGCATTATAATTTCAGCATGACCCTTTGATCCATATCATTCCATGAGCATTCTACAGTGATATTGTGGTACAAGGCTATTTCAAGACACTACCTTTAAGAGTTAAGGGTTTATCTTGTCTAGCTGGTACCTCAGTAAGCTAATGTGCATGCTCTGCTGGTTGAGTGCGCCAGACCCAGTTTCGGTTCCAGCTGCAGAAGAAAGGCTTCTGATGATGGTCATTTAGTTTCTACCGAAACACGTGGCAAGCTAGCCAAGGCATTAAAAATTCTCAATNACAGGCTTCTGATGATGGTAATTTAGTTTCTACCGAAACACGTGGCAAGCCAGCCAAGGCATTAAAAATTCTCAACGCACTTGAATTTGTAATCAGGGATTTCTAGCTCAATTTATGTGATCAAAATAATTAATTAATTGTTGTTGTTATTCGACATTAACAATTATTAGATATTAAGGCAATTATTAAACTAGCAGTTTCTTCCTTTACCGTTGGAACACTGAACTATCCTACAGGATTAATTGAGCATGTCTGCATGGAAGCCTGCTCAAGCTCTGTTTCGCATTCATAGCACGATCGTCAGTAACCTTAACGCTCCGACACAATATATCTTTGTTGCAATACTTGTGTATTTCAATATCGAAGACAACGGAGAGCTGAATCCCGTCCCTTGCCACCGCTCAAAACCACGTTAATGAAAATAATCGTCTCCTGAGAGTATCGTTCAGAGTGAGAGGATATGCTCTTTTGATTGTCTCGCATGGAACGAACTAAGTGCTCGTTTGCAGAAGGTACAACTGCCACGTGTATAACCTAAAAATTTCACAATCGATCAGTTTCAACGTGCCCTGTCGTCACTCAGATTCGTTAATATTGGTACTCGTGTGCCACAAAACAAATTCCCATGTTTATGCTCCAACTCACTACGTGTTTGAATGCAGAGTCTGTAGGCTTATTAGTTATGGTTTCAAATTTCCCA
>JXOS01010270.1:0-10584 GCA_001015075.1 Cirrula hians
AGCTAAGTGTTTCATCGGATGGGTTTAAAATTTGATAAGAAAGTATTTTGGTATCATTATAAAGTTTTTACAAAGCCGGGCTATAAATTTCGTTACCTTCACATAGAACGAGTTTGTAAAATTTAACAGAAACTAGCATAAAAGCGAGACGTTTTATCGCATGCTACTGCAATTCAATTTGGAAATATTTTTGGGCCATTCCCATAATATTATTCCATTTGAATGAAATCAGTCCATAATTAAGGGTAAGTGTCAGAAGTGTTTCAACTCCGATTTGAATAATTTAACACAAGTACGAGTTGGCTCTTTGGAGTTACTGTAATTTGGTATTCCTGCAAACTCTATATGACTCTTCAAAAAGAATGAAAGAAGAATGAGAAATACGTAACTGAAATCGGTAAAAATCTTTTTTAATGCAATACATATATTTCCCATGAGCTCACACCCTCATAATCTAGTAGTTCCATATTTTTCTTCAAGAATTCATTATTGGTATTAAAATTGTGAACACATAATTGGAGTAATCAGAGAACATAATTATTTTGACTAATGAACAACAATCCGTAAACAAAATCAAAAATGAAGAACTTGAGCAAAATCGGTCAAATTTGGAGCAAACATTTTTTGGCAAATGTTGGAACGGATTTTGAATTTCGTTAAGATCCGACCAATATTTCGGTTATCTCCAGTAAAACTCTTTTCCAAAATCGGGCCTTCTCTAAAGACAACGTGGCTTTATGTGTGATGGCATGAAAGTTGTGGTACCTCTGATACATATTTTCTGTCATAAAAAAACATGTTATGTTAATAAGAGAAAAAAAGTAAAGTGTGGTTAATAAAGGTTTAGCTATATAACTACGTTTAGACATCATTAATATTAATGTTGAATAACAACAACAACAACACACATTTAATTATTTTTATGTCAGGGATTGAAGAGTTAGAAATCCTTCATGATGAACATGACACATGTTTCTTTAAAAAGCAGCCTTCCATCCAGCTAGAGCAACTAAATTTCGTACACGTATTCCATGAAAAAATGTTAGATCGAAGTTTGAATTTGGTTAAGATCCGACCAGTATTTCGTTTTCCCCAGTAAAACCTGTTGCTTGAAATTGGAGCCTAACCATTGCTTCAGCCGTAAAGTTGGTATTNTCCCAGTAAAACCTGTTGACTCGAAATTGGAGCCTAACCATTGCTTCAGCCGTAAAGTTGGTATTTTGGAATGAAATTTCATAATCAGGTGGTTAACCATGTCATCCAAGTTTGTTCCAAAATTGAACAAAATTGCATGAAAATCAGAAGTATCTTTGGCATATATATGGTATACCCAATAGAGTCCACAGTAATGATTTAAATTCTACAAAATTACAGTATTGAATTAATATAAATATGGTCAACGCATGTACCAAAAATACGCAGGATTGGATGAAAATTAGATTTTCTTCCGGTAAATAACCGTTTTAAAGCGAATCTCCTTAAAATTGGACTTAAATTTAAATAATTAAATCAAGCAATGTATGACAATTAAAAGCTTCAATAAAGTTTATTTCATCTACAATGAATGTATTCAATACAACTCAGTAGTCTTAGGACTTGCACCGGTTAGCACCGTAAGCTCATACAACAAAGCAGATTTGAAAATGCAACAGAAGGTGCCGAACATATGAAAACATTTTTAGTCACACTCGAGCCACAGACTCGATGGCAGTCTACGTCTTTAAGATTTTCTGTTGTGATATATTCAAAACATTCAACCACAGCATTTTCATCAAGAGCGATTAATGTGACTTTACAGAACATAATTTATAATTTCACCTACTCACTTTCCAGCAGACAAAGTGCGAAAGCAGCCAGCAAATCANCAGAGCGATTAATATGACTTTACAGAACATTATTTATAATTTCACCTACTCACTTTCCCGCAGACAAAGTGCGAAAGCAGCCAGCAAATCAATTTAACTGAGCAAATTGCACAAAGCTACTCTTGTACTCGCTGCAGTAAATAACAATCAGCAATTTGTGGAATTTAAAAACATGATCTAATGGAAAATATTGCCACCACAGCGTAATCATGAATTCGGGAAACTGCACACAAAACTGCCACTACACAATTCGGAATTGTCTTACGAGGCAAGCCCACAGACACATGCATGCGAGAGCGCACACACATTTAAATTCGCATCAATAAACATGAGCAGCGATGTGGAAAAGTACTTGCGTGCTTTTGCAACAAATACGAATTCATTGAGTGGAACACATTTTTATTGAAAAGGATTCAACTTCGATACAAATAAAATACAAAACCCTGCGCATAGTCGTTCTGCTGCGAAATATGATTTCTGTTGCCACAGCTGCTGCCGCTGCTGCTGCGTACGCCTATTCCTTGGCATGACATGAACACGCTTATTTATGCCACTGCGAGCGAAACTGAGATTTTGCATATTTTAGCAAATCCAGCGCCAGCTATGCACAGCTTTTCGAATTTCGGGTTGACTCGCCGGAAATGTTGCAAAGCAGTTTTGGCAAATGTATGAGCAGCGCGCTGGGAATAGTCAGATATTGTCAGTTGAATTTTCAAACAAATGCGGCAAGTAGTTTTTATTTAATGCCTCATAACGCTGACTACATGGCAAATTTTAAACATTTCCCGCAAATTGAAAATATGTTGTTATTTATTAAAGGTTTGCGTACATATATTCGGCTTTGTTTTTCATATCTACCGTAACGCATAGGTTGGCCACATACCAAAAAAATTGCAATACATTTTAGCTTTCAATTACAGTGTGGTGCAAAATTTTGGCACTCCTTTTTGAATAAAAATAATAGTCAGATTCCTTGCACGATGGAGGAACTAAAATTAGCATATCCACCTTAGCACTAGAGGCAAAAGCTCCATATGCAGTATCCTGCCTATCTATGAAGCAAACATGGTCTGGTGATTTGCCTTAAGTAATGCAGGAATGCTTTAATATAAATTTAATGCATGCAATTTCATGAGAAGGATCATAAAGCTTTAAACGTAGGTGTAAATTTTGTTCATTCATGAATTTGTCTGCATATTTGGAAAATTTTGGCAAGACTACTAATTCTAATGGATAACCGGACAGTAGCACATCGCATATTTGATTTTTAATTGATGACTCCTTCAAAGTTTACTGAAAGCATCAGAGACTCAGAAACCTATAATTCGTAAAGTTAATCGCTCGTGGGTGGATACATGTTTGAACGGGTTTTCATGTAGCTGTTTGTTTCGTAAAAACTCAAAACTTGCAAGATCTCCAATTCTGTTTGTCTATGAAACTGTTTGTCTTTGTATTATTGTCTGTTTGTCTGCCAGACTTCTTTGACTTTTTTGATTTTGCATTTCGCAAATGCTCAAACTTTGTTAGTTCCTCCAATATAATTTTTTTGGAACGCCTGTTCGTTGGGTTTTCTATCTCTCGCTCTCTGCGCCCGTTCGCAAGTTTGTCTGCCTGTCTATCTATCTTTCTATCTGTCAATCTCTGTGTCCGTCTGTCTATCTAATAATGACACAGAAACGCATAATTCCAAAGTTAATACGTCATGAGTATTATATATATGTCTTCTACAGTTCTTAGTCGTTTTAACAANGAAAAATTTTAAATATATGATTTCTACAGTTCTTAGTCGTTTTAACAAACTCANTTATATATATGTCTTCTACAGTTCTTAGTCGTTTTAACAAACTCAAAAAAAAAAAATTAACTTTTAAAGCGCTATAATTGAGTTTGCCCTTTTAATTGTTAATCTTTCCATCTGCTTTGTCTATTTGCTTGTCTGTGTATCTGGCTGCGGTTATGTCTGTCTCTGATAATGTGCTTGTTTCTCGCTGCGTCTACACTTAAATCTTCTAAGTGCTTCAGGAGATTCTTTGCAAACTCTTATTGATTATCTATAATTTGTTTATTTATCTGTCTGTCCTTCTATATTTTTGTCTGTCTGTCTCTCATTTCCACTAAGATTATCTTAGCACGACCTCTANAAGCACGACCTCTGTCCATGTGCTTTTTTGTCTGTCTCTCTATTTTTCCATCTGTCTCTANTAGCACGACCTCTATCCATGTGCTTTTTTGTCTGTCTGTCTCTCTATTTTTCCATCTGTCTCTAAGTTTATATGTTTGTGGTTATGTTTATCGGTTTGTCTTTCTTTATGACTGTCTGTTGTTCAGTAAACCAGTCTCACACATTCTTAGATATCAGACTTTGATCAAATTTTTTAATTACCAAAATATGCTGTCATATCCAACGAATCTTACGCATCCTTGAGTATTGGTTAATTGGTATAAGCTCATCATTCTGTATTACATTTGTTTAGTAGGAGTAGCGAAAAATTTCATGTCCAATCTGATCGCGTGATTCATATCATAGTTTAACTGCCATGAAATACACGACATGTGTGACATCGGGCGACCACAAAGAACATACCGACGAACTTTTATCTTGCATTGTAAAAAAATTTTAAGTCTGTTAACAATGAGTATGCCATTAATTATGATACACCCAGAATATTCCTGGCAAGCTTGTCCTTCAACTTCGTGAACAGTTAATCAACATATACCATATGGGAACTTAATGCAAACCAAAATTCTAGTTTCAAAGGGAGCACTTGTTTTGCTCAATGGTGTATTCTCGCTTTGCTTTTGCTTCAACCAACAAAGCGATAAATTAGTTTCCAAACTTTACCAATTGGCTAATGTCATGGATTTATGATTTTCAAATTTTACGAACTGCCACCAAAACATAAAAAGTTATTAAATAAACTATGCCATGTGCGAAAGGCCTACGTGAAATTCATTTATACTATATTACGTGTTGTTGCAGCTTAACAAAAAAAAGAGGATATATAAAAAACCACCACTAATGCACACATGAAAGCGGACAAATATAATATTAATTTTAGCTAAAATTTGTTAGACGTTAGATGACTGTTAAATGGAAAAATAATTATTTGTTAATGTATTGGTTTGAGGAGAAGTTGGTCGAATATAGGAAAAAACAAGATAGACGTATAAGTCGGTCAAAAGTTAAAGTTAAGATTGTTATGAGTATGGGGGACAATTGTCTGAATTTCAAATGTCAATGGCATGCTATGGAACACTTTTCTTTAATTGAAAGTAAACGTTCTATAGGAGGTACCCGAAAATTTGGATCGATCTTGCTCAAATTTTGTAATCTAATGCCAATGACATAGAAATTGCTTCATACCGAATTTCAGTACAGTGCGCCTGGATTTTTAAATGATTTTAGTGAATTTGGGATTAGACGTTCTTTAGAAGATTTTACAATGTTAGGCCAATCTTTCAAAAATTCTTTTATATTAAATTGCATTACAATATGATGAATGCCTTGGCCCGTAATCTTATTTCCGTGAAATCATGTGTAAAAGGTTATTGCAAGTAGCGTAAGCTATAGACCGATTTTTGTGAAACATCTGACTTTGCTTATTTCTGTGAATTCGAAAGCAAACGGTCTATGCGAGATACCCGATGTTGCTGATTTTACAAAAGCCATCGTAATTACCCAAACCTACTTCCCACAAATTTAGTTCCATTCAATGATAAATTATGCCGTTTCACTGAATAACGTGAAATTGAAAANCCCACAAATTTAGTTCCATTCAATGATAAATTTTGCCGTTTCACTGAATAACGTGAAATTGAAAAATCCAACCTATGGGAGATTCCCGAAATTATGAACAGAATTCGGAAATGCGTAAACTCAACCGAACTTTTTTTAATATGTTCACAGGATGAATTTTACTACTCTAGCTTCAATACGGCATCAATATTTAGCTTTAGTTTNATGTTCACAGGATGAATTGTACTACTCTAGCTTCAATACGGCATCAATATTTAGCTTTAGTTTTTGATCCTTGAATGTGTCTCCTAGGAACATACAGTCAGTTTTGCTCAGAAAACATTGATTAATAGATGGCGCTCACTACTGTCTGAATACAAATTTGAAGTTGGCAACGCATGTCCTAAATTTTCTCATTAGCAGCTGTCAAACTAGTTCCGTTTTTAAGTGTTCTAAAGAAAAAAGGCTTTTCGGTAAGCAATCAGAAAATGCATTGAGTATTGGACAACAAGAAAAAAAATGAATACAGTTGGTACAGAAATTGATAGTGGAATTTGAAACATTTCGCTATCATATCTTCAAATACTTGCAAGCGAAATTGGAGTAGCATGTTTTTTGCTACAAATTGAATATCGATCAGGGCGAAAAAATGGGGTTTTTGTGTTGCTTAAGGATTATGGAAGGATCCTAATAAGACCATTGTGAATCAGTGTTTTTAGAAAAAAGAGAAAGAATGAGAATGAAATTGAGAGAGACAGAAGATGAAAAATAATCTTAGGATCTGAGAAGACAGGATCTGCTGGTTGGGCTTAAACGCCAATGAGATTGTGAACACGATGAGCTTGATCGAGAATAGGCTGAGCAACTTGTGCTCAAAAACGAATCGACTTTTCTGATTACGACAGATTAACGCATGAATAGAGGTATTGTTGTTGTTGTATATCTATTTATTTGTTTATACCGGCTATACTTGTCAATGGTTTTGTGAAATAATATAAAGTTAATTATTCCAATATTTCAATTTTTTATTTTTATAATCAGCAAGATCGATGTTATAGTCGGTCAGACTTTCCAAAGACCAAAGACCTCCAACAATGTAAGGTTCTTGAATAAGAGCCATAAGTACGTTTGCAGGGATCTGTAACCTCGAAAAATGTGTTGCTGACAACAAAATTAGAAGCTTACCTATGAATTTGGCGAGCTTATAAAACATTTTTGTTGATGTGAGCCTGTCAATGGAACATTTTCTTATGCGTTGCGGCGTTCAAAATTCATAGGCTAATGCTAAAATAATAGCAGTTTTTAAATATAGAAATGCAAGGAAATTGTTTAAAATATTTATTGAAAGAAATAAATGTATACTTAAACGTCTTATGAAAAATCTTTTTNCTTTTTAAATATAGAAATGCAAGGAAATTGGTTAAACTATTAATTGAAATAAATGAAAGTATACTTAAACGTCTTATGAAAAATCTTTTTTCTATTTATTTCACTTGGTTTAAGCAATGATTACTTATATTTGTTAATTTAATTTTTTTTTTTTTTTTCTTTTAAATTCAATAAATGAATTGCAGAGCTAAAATAATAAAAAAATTCCTTGGGGTAAGTCAAATTACTCAAAATTATTAAATATCAGTTAAATTTCCTTGCATTTGTATAAGGAAAATCTGATCAATCAATGTTACAGATCTCGATACGAACTTGTGGATTTTATTCAAGAGCGTTACCTTATTGGAGGTCTTCTTAATATACAGTCTTCGATTCAATATCGTAAAAGCGTCCTGCGGAATTTACCATAACATCAGAACACCTTTGCTGCAAAGAAAAAAATGCTAACATAATTCAAAGAGAGTTCAGAAAAATCTTAAAATAAATAATCAAAAGGCTTCATTCAGAATTTCACAGGTAAATATGAAAAGTTACTGAGAAGATCTTGAATTTGAAATTTCAGTGGGCGTATGAATTCCACGTACAGTACCCTGTATCTGGCAGGTGCGATGATGCAGGATTCTGTCAAATCTTATTTTATTTACATTCAACCCAAAAAAAAATTTTAATTTTAGTAACATTAAAAGAAGATAAAGCACTGCAAAAACTTTACGTATGGTATGCAAAGCACACTTTATGCCATTCTGAACTGCCAATTAATTACATGTAATTACAGATATTTTGGTATTTTCTCTATTCTGTTGCTTTTACTTTGTTTTAGGCTTCGTCTGCAAGTATTAAATTTTAGTTTGGACGATTGTAATCAATTATTACATGTAACAATGGCTCCTCGAAAAGAAATTTCCCGTACTGAAGGATTCTTGATCCACGAACTATGCAAAAAACTTTAAATATAAATGCCATACACAGCGGAATACCTCACAAAATATCTTATAAGCGAAAAGAATAGCATTCAACAAGGTATTGATTTCTGGAATGACTCGGCGTACCGTGTCTGCATCTCGAGTAGGAAACGTAGTAGTTATTAAATTAAATAAAAATCTTTTTTCGAACACAATTTGAGGCAATCAGTTGACAGTTGAAGCCTTGGTGGAAGTTGGATTTTCCAACAAGATTACAATCCTAAACACACCCTTAAGATTGTCAAAGATTGGCTGCTATATTTTGCCCCACGATAACTGAACACAACGCAAAGGCCAGATTTAAATGTAATAGAGCCCTTTTGGCGGCTGCTAGAACGTAAAATCAGAAAACATGTGATTTGTAGTGCTCCAATGCTGAAACAAAGTCTGCTGGAAGAATGGCAAAGTATAAGACCTACTGAATTCGAAAATTTAATTGGTTCTATGGTCAAATTAATTAAGTATCTTAGTTCAGTTGCTACGATATATGTAGACGTTTTNAAAGCTGCTAGAACGTAAAATCAGAAAACGTGGGATTTCTAGTGATCCAATGCTGAAACAAAGTCTGCTGGAAGAATGGCAAAGTATAAGACCTACTGAATTCGAAAATTTAATTGGTTCTATGGTCAAATTAATTAAGTATCTTAGTTCAGTTGCTACGATATATGTAGACGTTTTGCGATGCTTTACTTTCGTTTTAGTGAAAAGATTTTTTTGGTTGAATATTAATAAAATAAGATTTGGTAGAAAATAACAATATTTATTTTTTCTTTCTGCAAAGTGTTATAGGACTCGTTAACTGGCATAAATTGGCACCGTACGTAGAATTTATTCACCCGATGTATACGGAGACGTGTTCTTAGAACGTTCCAAGGCATGGACTGCATAAATATAATAATTCTCGGCTATATTTTTCTAGGAGACATCTTGNTAATTGGTTCTATGGTCAAATTAATTAAGTATCTTAGTTCAGTTGCTACGATGTATGTAGACGTTTTGCGATGCTTTACTTTCGTTTTAGTGAAAAGATTTTTTTGGTTGAATATTAATAAAATAAGATTTGGTAGAAAATAACAATATTTATTTTTTCTTTCTGCAAAGTGTTATAGGACTCGTTAACTGGCATAAATTGGCACCGTACGTAGAATTTATTCACCCGATGTATACGGAGACGTGTTCTTAGAACGTTCCAAGGCATGGACTGCATAAATATAATAATTCTCGGCTATATTTTTCTAGGAGACATCTTGAAAATACCAAAGAAACTGCGAAGTACTGATGTCCATTTGTCCTTGAACACGATAACTCGAATTATTGTTGAGCATAATTAACCAAGTTGGGTTTCGGAACATACGCATATCAAGTTCGAAAACGGCTTAAATCAGGTTATAATATCAGCAACTATAGAACATTTACTTTTGATTTCATGGAAATGTGCATAACAGCCATTATTTTATTTGGTTGATTGCTATAAATATTTATAANAAGGACTCGTTAACTGTCATAAATTGGCACCGTACGTAGACTTTTTTCACCCAATGTATACGGAGACGTGTTCTTAGAACGTTCCAAGGCATGGACTGCATAAATAGAACATTTACTTTTGATTTCATGGAAATGTGCATAACAGCCATTATTTTATTTGGTTGATTGCTATAAATATTTATAATTTGTGAAAAATTGGTACAAAACTTCGAGTACCCCCGATATATATATATTACACTCTATTTCATTAGCAAAACAAGAATGTAATGAATGCTTTTGAAATTTNTATAGTTTGTGGAAAATTGGTACAAAACTTCGAGTATCCCCGATATATATATATTACACTCTATTTCATTAGAAAAACAAGAATGTAATGAATGCTTTTGAAATTTGGTAAGAATGCATTTCTGGAGTATAATTGACCTAAAACGGTCAATGAATGCAGGTATCCCATAGAATGATTACTCCTGATTATACAGAAATCAATATTAAAGCAAGAGTTTCAGAGCATCCTACAGATATAAGGTGTCCAAGAATTTTTGCATCATTGCTCAACTTTTGCAGGATAAAAAAAAATCGGTCAAGAAAAATATGTGAAAAGTCGATGATTTCCCTTTCTTCAATTTCTTCAATTTGAACGCAATTAGTCCAAAGTATTGAATACTCCAAAGAGGGTATTAGCCTCATTTCCCAATGAGCACATTGTCAAGTTGTGACATCGAAATTTGGTAATGTTGCAGTACTTTGATGCTTTTAGAAAAAAAATGACTCATTGGAAAATTTAGTAGCTTTATACTTCGAAGGGTGCCTGGGTGTATGTGTGTGCGTAGTTAATGACAAAGCACATCAAATCTCGTACGATTTGTCTATTTATAGACCATTCCCCGTGGTTTTGAATAGGCAGAGGCAGGTTTCTTTGGTTGTATGTGACCTGACGGTGGTCGTCGATCCAAATCTATCGTAAAGCTCTGTATGCTGCTTGTGCCAACATCAATCTGTCCCATTTTAATTCAGCGTCCGCCTGATATTTGTGTCCCTGCTGCTGTGGCGCTACCAACATTAAGACTAGCCGTCATCACATTTGCANATATTTGTGTCCCTGCTGCTGTGGCGCTACCAACATTAAGACTAGCCGTCATCACATTTG
>JXOS01010346.1:1758-12766 GCA_001015075.1 Cirrula hians
AGATGAAAAAAAAAAAAAACAGAAAATGAACGTACACACAAATTCAGTCAGTTAACAACGTCTGGTAGTACTTTAAAATATATTGACTGCTATTGTTTGCGCTTTAGTCCTTAAAAAAGAAGCAACAAGTTAACATCGCAAACAAATAACAACCAAACAATATTTAATAATAATATTTTGTTCTCATACAAAACGCTGAAACTGAAACAGAAACTTGTGCATAATCAATTTACAAATAAATTGAAACTGTGAAATAAATTTATATAATAAATAAACAATTTGATTACTTTTCGCAAAAATTGCTTTTTAGCATCAAAATATTTCACAAGTGTTTAAGTGTTTAATTTGAATTGGAAAATTACTTTACATGTAGTGATATTGGTTGATTTTATCCATAATACGTTTATTGTGCAGTAAGTGTAAAGTGAAAAGAAATTTTTAACAAAAAGCGAACAACTCTGTTATTTTTTTTTTTTTTTTTAAATTTTATTTTAGTTTATATTGGTTTTTTGCATTTAAAAAATTCAAATGCGACAGCAAGCGCGCTAAGTCAACAGTGAAACGAATCAAAAGTAAAAATAATAATAAAAATACAAAAACAATCATTAAAAAATATACGTTAATTCGCATGAAACGCAAAACGACCAAGCTGAAAATAAAAATTAACAACAATTTTTAATTATTCTACTATATTGTAGTAACGTATTAATTCAACACACGGTTTTATACAAAAAGCAAATACGCAAAAAATTGGAGAAATCAAAGTCGCTTTTTTGGTTATAATAAGCCAATATCAAAAAGTGAAAAAAGTAATTCCATTTATAATAATATTATTCAATACTCCTTGGATAAATTAAATATTGATTAAGCTGCACTTCAGTTGTATTTCGATTACGGAGGCGTCAATTTATTGTAAAGTTGTGTACAAAACATATGCACATGCTGACTGAAATGCACACACAAACAATTGCCCCTGTCAGCTTTAAAACAAATCATTAATTAGTAATCTACAAGTTACTGCAATTTCCAATTTTTCAATTTTATTTCAAATCCACACATTGCAAATTAATTAATTTAATTAATAATAATAACTTTTGTTCTTAAATTCAATATATGCCATTATAACTTATAGGCACTTTATTTAATGTTTCAAAGTTTTATAATAATGACAAGTAGCACAGAAGCATTTTTAAACATTTTTCAAATTATACATATTTATAATTTCTCTAAACTATGTAATTTCTTTTTAAAACTTAAAAAATGATTTTTTTTTTATTACTATTAAAACACACTCTATATTTTGTATAAATAAAATAGTAACAGAAAGATTTTTTCAAATTAAATATCTTTGCTAAAAATAAATGCTAAACTCCAAATAGCATTCTTAAATCATGAATTCAAATATATGTATTATTAATAATAAATATAAACATACACAAATTTTGTACTTTAAGGGAATTTAGGAATAATATACCGTTTTTAAAAATGAGCATTTTCAATTAAACATATCGAAAAATTGTGGATTATCTGAAATTTTCAGAAATTAAATACTACCGTGTTCAAAAAGTAAGGAAGAATTTTGTTATAAAATAAAAATTTTCAGTCATCCAAATCAATTTCATACCTTTCAAAGTACTCCCCCGCTGCTGCAATGCAGTAATGCCAAAGTTTTGTCCATTTCTCAAAGCATGCCAAACCCGCTATATCCTTCAAAACGCGGAGGGATTCACGTTGAATATCTTGAATATATGCAGCGGTGTCTCAGGAGCATTATATTGAGTTTGAGAATTAGCAAAAAGTCAGACGAACTAGGCGATTGCGTAACGATGTGAATGGATTTTTGTCGAACTCTTACAAATTGAGGAAATTTTGTGTTTTTGGCAGAGATTTGACTTTTCTAAGACCCAAATAGTCCTCAAAATTTTTTCAACTGATCCAATTGAAATGTTAACTTTACCGACAAGGGATCTTATTATCAATCGACGATTTTCGAGCAACATTTCCTTGATTTTCCTTACGTTGCTCATCAGTTGACGTTGATGGTCGTCCGGAGCATTCCAAGTCATCAACACGTTCTCTGCCTTCTTCGAAACTATGTACCAATTATAAACATTTTTATGTTACATAGTCGATTCACCAAAGGCCCTCTTCAAAATTCCGCAGCCGAAATTTAAATTCCGCAAACCAAATTTAAATACACTTCTTTGCTCAGCAAAATCAGTCTTTGTAAAAAACGCTTAAATCACTTTTAGCCGTTTAGAAAAGACAGACTTAACCAGATGACTAATGATGGCATTCAATTAAAAGTTGGCACAGCTTTCACTAACAGTATTACCAACATAAAAATAAAACTAGCTTGTTCTCGAATCGTTAGCAAGGAAGTTTCAGTTAAAAAATAATTTCAATTTTTGAGCACTGTTGTATATGCCGTGGCATTGAGGAAAGTAAAAATTAAANTTTCAGTTAAAAAATAATTTCAATTTTTGAGCACTGTTGTATATGCCGTGGCATTTATGAAAGTAAAAATTAAAATACTTGGATTTGAGACCACTTAATAAGATAATTTACTAATTTAACAATACCCTGAAACTCAATTAACATTTGCATCGCTGGCATCGCAATTCCGCATATTCAGAGCTATTGAACTAACAGAACATAGAAGCCAACAATCTTCATGCAAAGCGTTTCGAAACCATATGTTAACTTCATAATTTGTTCCATATAAATGTAACATCTCTGGTTCCTTAAAAGAAATCCTCTCAAATAAAAAAGCTTCTTGCACTATTAATTCTAAGCCTCAAAGCATTTCTTATATGTGGTTCATTATTATTTTGAATATATATGTGCCCATTTGTAGCACAAGATAGGCCTTCCACTTATTTGGTTTTGGAACTTTATTACGTCTGGAGCGTGACTATAAGCATACTCCAGTCAAATGTTACACTATTTCGAGGCACACAAGATTTTTTCCAATTTTTTAGTTTTTAATGTTAATTTTAATGGTTGCATCTTATTTATCTATGGCTTGACTTAGCCTCACCAATTTTACAGCGCATGAATGACCGTTGCCACTTTCGCATCGTTTATCTTATAATCGCGTTGTGTGGCAAGTTGCGTGTTCTTCTTCTGTGAGTAACAACTCTCTATTGACAATTCAACACCTTACGGCTCAGCCATGCAAGTGATATGACCTAACCAATGTAACCACTGAACGTAAATTCCATAGACTTTGCCAATACCGTCATCAATTTCATATAGCTCGTGAGTTCAGCGGATATACTAATCGTAGCTTGAAGGGCGATTTATCTAACGAAGGATTGTACTCTCGAAAAACACCAAATGCATGCTCATGCAATCTGGATAACTTCCATGCATTATCTACGTATACCAGAACCGTCACTATGAGTAATACTGATAGCGTGGTAGTTTTTCCAATTGCTGAGCTCGTAGGCTTGACTTCCAACCATATGTGGCTATTAAATATTTACGTTGGACCAAGAATTTTGCGCGTAGGCTAGAATCTTGGCATGATTATACAAATTACTGCACTCATGCAATGCCAAATCCATTTGCTATTCTGCTTCAACGAATCTTGAGCATGCGGTACTAGCTCCCCGTTTACCCCAGCCTTTCAAGTCAACATTATAGGCGTATGCAAAAGATATCACGGTCTTGTAGAAAATGATTTTCTGCCGAAGAAGTTATGACATATCCTATTACAATGTCTGATGTCATGTTTGGCATAAACGGCTTCATCACAGTTGTTGTTTTTTTGAGCAGCTTTCTGGAAAGCTTCCAGCATGCCATACTAGACACAGTGGCAAATATGTAATTTCCATTCAGAGTATCAAAAACGGCATTAAAACCGACAACAAAGTGGTGTTTTAGCTTCTGCATTTTTTCGGAATGGTAACTGAATGTCTGAATCTTTAATGATATACTTGACTTGTGTAGAAAATTCGAGAAATTGNCCGACAACAAAGTGGTGTTCTAACTTCTGCATGTTTTCGGACTGGTAACTTAATGTCTGAATCTTTAATGATATACTTGACTTGTGTAGAAAATTCGAGAAATTGAAGCTGAAGAAAAAAAACTATAACAAATTGTTTAAATATCAATTAAAAAAATTATCACATAACTGTTGGCATAATTTATTTTATTAAACGTTTGGGACTATCCAAAACCAGCATACACTACTTTCAAATAACGCCAAATGACGCTGAAAACATGCTACATTTATATTCATCAGCAAATTGATGAATAAAATAAGTCATGTTCGCAGTCTAGAAGCACGAACTTAAGAAAAACCATTAGAATATTTAAAATATTTTGATAATTTCAATAACGACAGAACAAGCACATCTTGCACTAAAACCCCCTGAGTTGATCATACTTTGGCATTAAGCTTAGCAATTATTACAAACAGACNAAAACCCCTTGAGTTGACCATACAATAGCAATTATTACAAACAGACCTATCCAGCTTCTATTCTATTTTGAAAATGCAAACCTACCTTCAAGTCTTGAAATTTCGTGCTCATTTGAAAAATATGCAAGAAAATCTTCGATGCTGCTGACTGACTGTGACTTTTGAACCCAATTTGCACTTGCCACATAGCAGAATAGTATATGCATTTTGGAAATTCGTCGGTTCTGTAACTTGATCAAAAGCAAAAAAAAATTGCGAACACGAGATTAGCAATTGAAAAGTTAGTTGAATACATTTTTACCGAAACCATTCGTAAATCCTTCATTCTTGGTATTATAATTTTTTTGGCTTTTGCTACGAGTGTTGAATGAGCAATGCGAATCTCTAATATTAGAACATTTATAAGCAAACTAAACACAGACTGCACGTGGCACACGTTAATCTATATCTATTTATTTTAACAAAATTCCTTAGTTATGTGTTTTATGTGTTTTGGGCTTCATGTTGTATGCATTTTTATTAGCGCTCGCTACTTATCTTAGTTTTTTATCTCATTGATATGCAATACTAAAGTAAAACCTCCGCATTCGCTTTTGTGATTAAAAAAAAAAAAAAAGAAATCTTAGTACTCATCAATGGCAGAGCATCAAAAATACGTGGAAAAGAGGTAGCAACACCCAGCAACAACTCAACTACCTGTACTTTGTTACGGTAACATTCAACAATGCTATTGTCATAAAATGTAATGTTGCTTTTGTAGTTGCCATATTAGCACTTTACCGGTCATGAGTGCAGCAGCATATAATGATAACCTCTTTTATATATTTTGTTGTTTTTGTAGTTGTACAGTTTTATATTATTTTTAGTGTTTAATTCAAAAATTTTGTATTGTTTATTGTGGTTTTGCTGCTGCCATCCGTGCTTCGAATTTCATCTCTCAAACATTGATGATGTCATTTAGCCATATAATCCAGTTAGATTTTGTGCGGTCATTTCAGTAATTCACAGTTTTTATTGTTGTTTCTTTTTTTATTGGTCCATACTATGCCATGTTGCAAATTCTGCGTTTTAATTTTTAACCGAATTTTTTGCAAGTTTTTTACACACTTTCGGAAATATTTCAGTTTCGCTTTGCTGTCGATTCGATGCGTTGAATGTGGGTAATGCGAAATTTTTGAAATTCCATAAAAAAGGACAAATTAAAAAACATAATTATGTTTCTGTGATGACATAAGATTTGCTTTTAGTATGCCATATTAATTTTGAAAGGCGCTACTTTTTAATGGAACACGATTTTTGAGCTGTTTCGTTTTTTTCATTTTTATTTACAATAATTTATTTTTTATTTCTTTTTTTTTTGTTTTCTTATTTTTATTTTTACTTTAATTTAACACTTTATGCACCTTTTATAAAAGTTAACGAATTTCGAAAGTGAATTTGCGGCATGTAACACGTTTAGTGCAATTTTTCAGATGTACAATTGTTTCGGAAATATAATTTTTTGCATTCGATCTTCTTGGAAGAATTAAAATAAAGTTCTATTAATTATTTCCCTAATTAAATTCGTACATTTTGAATACATTCCCATGATGGCATGTTATTAACGCCAAACGTTTGTGAGTTTTATAATGTTTCAAGCGTTCGAGCTTTATTAAATGCATTCCAATTGTAATGTCATATTGAATAAATGCTAATAATGCTTCGTAGACCATTTTCATGAGCAGCAACAGGAAACATTTTCAGTTTTGTTTATTATGTTAATTTTTATTAATATATATATATATTTTTTTTTTTGCTATGAATTTCATGATCGCATAAATATACTTCCGACAATTATAAGCATAACAAACCAATCAGACCGGCTATTTGCACATTTATTTATTTTTTGAATAACGAATGAAAAAATCAACAGCAATTAAGCAAATAAATAATAAAAAATGCCATAACTCTTGAAACCAAGCAAATTTAAATTTTTTCTCTTTAATTGTTCATGTAAATTTAAAGTAAACCACAAAAAAAAAAAACCAAAAGAATAATTAAATAACAATTAAAGCAACGAACTAAAAAATAAACAATGTGATAAAAAAAAATACATTTTATTTCCACAAGCCCCATGTTCATTAATATTTTCCCATAGNACATAGTTTTTTTTTGGTATATTTGTATTTCGCAGAAAAAATTTTAATAGCGAGGTGTATTCAATTAAGAAACCGATTAAAGCTAATAATGAGTAATAACAGTCGGATTGAACTGTTCATGGGCTGATATATTAATTCATATTATTTTGGTAAAACCACATTTTATTGTTCGATTGGCATTCGTCTTGGAAGAGTGAACATTTTTTTAGCAAGGATTGTCTGTATTCTCGTATAAATGTTTTCATTACTTTTATGCAAGCATACTTTAATAGTTCTAAAATTGGCCTTAAAATATTGAAGCGATACTGCACCCAATTTTAGTTATCACTCATTCAAATTTACACATATCTGGCATCATTTATTCGTTTCAACTACTCAACTATACGTTGTTTCAATTGCTATGCAACATGTTGTTTTCTGCATGTTACACCACGCAATGGAATAGTCAATAGGCCAAGACCGACAGTCATTGAATAGATAAAATCATCATCACAAACAATCCCAATTTCAGTACCGACCGATTAAAAAACAAATTGTTTCTTAATTAAGTAAATTCGGGGATAAAACGCCTATGAAGAGTATCGAGACTGATTTCTGTCATATCGTAGATTTTTGTTTGTTTTTTTTTTTTACATTCAATTCAAATTATTCATTACTATTTTTGCTTATAATTATAACAATTTTCAAAAGTACATATTTTCATTTTGTTTAATTGAAAACGTATAACTAATACCACTAAATGCAATTCTATTCAATATTATTCATTCATTTTAATTTGTTTTTTTTTTTTCTTTTTTCTTAAAATTATTACAGTTTTTTTAAAGCATACAGCATGATTCATTCATTTCCAATTTGGTTATAACTATTACAAATCTTAAAATTACATCAATTCCATTTTGTGAAATTTAAAACATATAAGTTTTATTTATTTTATTTTATTATTTTTTTATCAGTATAGAATATTCCAATTTAAAATCAATACAATTGCAATGAAATTTTAAATTGTAAGATAATATGGCAATAACGTAAAAACGTTGCATGTATTGAATTACCTCACTGTTAAGGTAACTTCCATGATATTGGCATTAAACGTTCTATGGGAGATACTAGAATTCATTGGCCGATTTTTCTAGTAAAATTGTGAAATATTGTGGGATTAACNATAATTTTAAATTGTAAGATAATATGGCAATAACGTAAAAACGTTGCATGTATTGAATTACCTCACTGTTAAGGTAACTTCCATGATATTGGCATTAAACGTTCTATGGGAGATACTAGAATTCATTGGCCGATTTTTCTAGTAAAATTGTGAAATATTGTGGGATTAACCCCAAAATGCTTTCATACCATTTCATTCAGATTTTTTTGCTAATTTCTGTGAAATCGGGAGTAAACGTTCTATGGGATCTACCTAAAGTTTTGAACCGATGTTGATCAAATTGTACAATTTTATAGTAACAGCCCAAAAATTGTTTCAAAACTGAAGTTATTGAGGTGACAGATAGATAGCCAGACAGACAGAGAGAGAGAGAGAGAGAGAGAGAGACAGACAGACAAACAGATAGACAGACACACAGACGGACATCGCTAAATCAATTTTTCTTTTTTTTATTCTATGCATATTCGTAGCATAACATAATCAGCTTGAAATATGTTATAAAATATTTATTGATGAAAAATTTGTGAATAAATGAATTCTGAAAGTTCTTCAAAATTTTTAAATGGATGCATTCTGATAACTTCTTTAAATGTCTTAGCATCATATTGTGAATAACAACATACAAATGACTGTATAAGTCTAAAGGAATAGCCAATTTTATGATATTTTAATGTGTATATGAAAGCTGTATGAGGAACATGTAAAACGCATCTGATTTCTATCAACCTTTTTCCAAAAAAATTAAGCATCTTTAATATACCTTTTGTATTCAATTCATTCCTTAATTCTAGGGTTGACAAAATGTTTTCACTTATGTACCTTATGAATCAATCGTATATGCAGGCATAAGCCGTACAATCATAACGGTATTATGTATGACCGAGCCTACCGAACTTTTGAACACGCCGTGTAGTTTTACTTATAAATTCGATTATATTTAAGAAGAAGAAGAAAAGTTTTCCTTCGCATAGTAAAATCAAAAACACCACTGAATTGCGCTTAATCAAAATTTAATAAATCAAACTTAATTTAATTCAATTACAACATTTAAACAAAAATATTTTTCATTTCAGAAAAGAAAAAAAAAACTTTAAAATAGACTTGCAAGACACAAGGGACAAAATAAGCCCCAAGATATTTTATTCATTTACCAGTTTATATAAAAATTTGCAAAAGTGGCAGGCGTTACTTAAACTTAGCTTATCTACCATACCAAAACTGAAAGACAATTACGTAAACAATACGTTATTTATAATTATATAATAATAATTACATAAATTGGAAATAATTCCACGTGGGAAAAACCGAAAATAAACAAAAGAAAAGTATTCGCTAAATTCCGTACTTAATATACAATTAATTGTCTTTAAATAATTGAGTGTGTACTTAAGTCAATTACAAATTTTTTATCGCAAATAATTTTATACATGAAGTTTTTCGTAAATGTAAGTAAAAACCTGCATACATAAAATATTAAATGAATATTACATTTTATTTTTTAATCATTTTATAATATTCTGCCGTTATACCTAAAATCATTTGCTGCACTATATTTGCTGTGCTGGATTTTGATATATAGCTCGTTGACCCACTAAATGAACAATTAATTTTCAATAGAATAGTTTTAAGCTTAAAGGAGTGCAGTACGATACAATTGTACTCGTTAATGCGAAATTTTCATTCAATAAGATTTGGATGAAATTTTGTGGAACCACGAATTCTTATTGGAATTCTCTGCTTTTTTGGTTATTCAGTGCTTGGCGTCAGCACTGTTTGCCTCGAACCTGGTGAGTGCAACNGTGTTCGCCACAAACCTGGTGAGTGCGACTACCACATATAGGATTCAAAGGCTTTACGAGCTAGTTCTAAGGCATCCTCACAAGCTATATGAACATTTAATTTGTGATAAATGCGTAAAATGTATTGAAATATTTGAAAAATCTTTTCAAGGTATTAACTGAGTACTTTTGGTAGTATTATTAAACGGATGATGTCCGTCTATTTTAGGGTAAAGCGATATAGATTATTGCTCTTCATATTGTCTTTGTTAATCCATTAATAGGTTGAGTATCTGGCGACAAGCTGTATAGCAGCAAATAGAATATCTATCTCATTCAATTTGAATATTTACTTCTACTTATCTTAATTGAAAGTTTATACATGTTCATTAACATTTATAGATTGTTTTTGAAAATATTACACACCGTATCTTGGANTGAAATATTCCCTGAAATTCTGACGAACCAAGTTCAGCTTTGTGAATAGTTTCACCATAAAATTGGTGAAAAATCTATGCAGAAATAGAATACGCCTTTCAAACTTGTTTTGCATAAAATATCCCTCAATATTTAAAGGGAACCTCTTATTGCACAAAACAAGCCAAAATCCTGGATGATTATGAATCCGAACAACACACTGTGATACCATGACAGCAATGGCGATGGGTGGAATATCTAGGCGCATGTATTCACCCATTCACACAGTTAATAGTGGAAATATTATTTATTATCATTGGCATTTAGTTTTAAATGGGCCTTCCCAGATGTGAAACTAGAGTTCTCGTGCTTTTCTGCCATTTGAAGAAACTTCGCACAATTTGAAATTAATCAATGAGTTTTAGAAAAATAAATGAGTCTGGTGCTTTAAACCTCCTTGTCCCTAGAATGTTTTAAGAAGAAAAGTTTAAATTTTTTTTCTTCATTTTTAACTCAAACCCTTTGTGCCCCTTTGTGAAAAAACTGAAAAAGTCCTTTGCGACAGAGGGGATATTGCAAAAGCTGGATTTACAATTTCATGTAAAACCGGCGTTATGTCAATTATCTCATAAAATCAAGTGAAATGTCTTAGTGAACCTTTACTAAATGCAACATCCCATATCCAATTCGTAGGATTCATAAAAAAAAGGTCAATAAAACAGTTTTTATGTAATAGAAGGTACTGGCAATGAACCAACGAAACATTCGGTAACATAATGCAAATAATTTGTTTTTTGTTTGTTTTTGCATTAAAACAAAACCCAGCCCCCGCTTAACAGCAAATATATTTATTATCAATAACTTTTTCAAAGATGAGATGCTAATATTCACGGAAGAAAAATGCACCAACTACCCAGCGGTTTTCCTGTAACATAATTTGATACTTTAAATTTAAATGCATGAATTGCAGCATGCGCTACAACTATGCGTTTGAATTGTTCTTAATATTTATTCATTTCTGCCAAGAAAAAAAATTATAATATATGCAATTATAATTTTTAATTAATTTTCAAGAACTTATTTA
>JXOS01010434.1:0-14818 GCA_001015075.1 Cirrula hians
TTCTTTCAAGTCTTTGTACCACTTATAAACAAAGTCGGGTGACCGAAGGCCTTCTGCAACATTCTTCAAGTTTCCGCAGCCAAAATTTCATTCTGCAAACAAAATTGAATGACACTTCTTTGCTCATCAAAACCAGACATTATAAAAATCGTCGAAATAAGTTTTACTAAAAAATTAACAGTTTTCTCTCGAATCGTATGCAAGGCAGTTTAAATTAAAAATTTACTTTAGTTTTTCACCACAGTTGTACATATATATTTGTAAATCTTGATGTAAAATCCGAGTGTGCTAAAAATGTAATTGACATGACACGTGTTTCGGTAGTGACCAGACTTCCATTATCAGAAGCCTTTCGTCTGAAGCTGGGATCGAACTTTGGAATCTGCGCACTCAAATTTGAAAACCTATCAGAGATTCTTCGTTAATATTTTACAAATTAGTATGTTAGGGAATAAATAATTTACGACTTTAAGAAATGAATGAAATTAACTATTTAATAACTGTATGAAAAAGGATACTTAAACAATGAAAATTGGTGTTACGTCGTGTCCAATTATTAAATTTAACTAATTTATACATAACAGTCTTGCCAAAAATGGAAGAAGCCTTACGCTTACGCCATCCACCAGCCGCTAAGAGTATTTAGACTAAATTCACATACCATACTTGAGTAGAACAAACCACTTGCTTTTGGCACGCGGGCACTTAGGGTAATGATTTGCTGCATGATTAAATAAATTTACTTTCGATTCTTGCAATGCCTTCACAAATTGATTTGTGGGGCTTAAAGCAAAGAAATCACAAACGTTTACAACTAGAGGAATATAAAAGCATCACAATATTTCCGACGCATGAATAATTATGACATGCACTTTTCTACTACAGCTTTTATACTGGTCTTCTGACTGTTTGGAGCTTGTAAAGTTGACTTAATGAAGATGATAAGTCGGATAAGAAATACATATTTATTTCAGAAACAAAAAAAAAAAATATTTTACCTTTAACTAAGGATTTTGAATAGATTAAGTTTTGTTGATCCCAAAATTCGTGGGTCAATTTTTATTTCGTAAATAATTTTATGAATGTTCGTATTTTCATTGAATGCAAATGTCGTGCTTTAAATAATGTAAGAATATGGAGATAACAAATCCATCGAGTGAAGTTTATAGACCCTATCATATAAATCATCCTGCGAATATCTGTTAAACTTTGTAACTGGATTTTGGAAATTTAAAAATATATTGATAATAAATAAACTTTAAAATAAAATAAAAACTAGGCTACAGTTTTGATGGAGTTTCCAACACATTTGGTTCTATGTCAGTCGAAATTACACTTTGTACTAGTGCTTCCATATATTCCTAATATTTGAATACTGTCGACGAGTCCAAACACGTAGAAAGATTATAATTACAGCTATTAAACGGAGTTTAATAAACGTGAAAAGATCAACTCAAATCAGCTGATTAAATCTTCACTATCACGCATACCGTAGGGTTTGAGTTATATTACCCCTTGTGAAAAAAACCCCAAGAGGTTCCATTTTCCCTCTAAATTCGTAATGAAAAAATATCCCCAAATTAATTCGCGGACGTAACAAACTTAAAAATCTATATTATTGGTCTTTTAATTCTTAGTTAATTACCCTTTACCAAAGGCTATAAATTAACTTCAAAATTGTCAGTGCTATGTCCAGTATCAGCTCGGGAATTGATCTGGCAATAGCAATCTCTCTGTCTGGCTGAACGTTATTCTGTGTCATGCTAAGGAGTTTTTCAATGTTCAAGATCCATTTTGAAAATTTCAAATTTCAGGAAATTTTATAATGAAAAATTTTTACAGAAAATGGTTTTCTTAGGATTTTATTGAACAACTTTTTTAATTTCAAGATATACGGTTTATATGTTTCCTTCTTTATTGTATGATAAACGAAATATTTTTATTTAGAAATGGTAAGGTCAGAATAGAGTTATTTTATTTTTATATAATTATTTTATTTTGAAGAATGTAACCAAATACAAAATAAACTATGAGTGACTGACATGAATCTAACTTTTAATTTATATATATACGATATAAAAAAAAAAAACAAACAAAAAAAAAGAAAATTGCAGTCGGCTAAGACCGACAGTGAGATACACATCCCGCCCAAATTTTTCAGTCCAGAGAAGTCACAATAGTGATGTTGAAGATATCTCTGATTTTCATCCAAACATGTTCCCTTTTGGTTCACTCACCGATAATAATTATTATCACTCAATAATATTAATTTCATTAATTTTTCTGGCAAAATTAGCTTAAAAACCTCAGTTCGGACCATATAGGTGTACTGGAAATATATCTGCTTTCCATGCACTCATTGTGATTTTTCGGACATGTATTGATAGTAATTATGATCAATCAATAATAAAAATTCACAGATTTTCATTAATTCTTCTGGCAAAATTTACGGGTACTGGAGGTACCTCTGATTTTCATCCAATTATTGTGATTTCTGGTATAAGCATTGATAATAAGTGTGGTCGCTCAATTATAACATTTCATAGAATTTTATTAACTTTTGGGGAAAAATTTGCGTAAAACCTTCTTTTCAGACGACATAGTTGTACTGGAGATACCTCCCATTTTTATCAAAACTTTCACATTTTGGGTACGCATATTATTCGTATTTAGATTAACTCTAAAATTGAACAACCTTGAATTAAATTGATGATTGTGGCCCTTTTTGCTTAAAATCCTCTTTTCGGACCACATAGGTGTACTGGTGGTACCATTTTCATGCAATCATGCCCATTTTTGGAACACGAATACAAACTATGATAATTAATCTATCTAATTTCATTGCAAATATAAACTCTGAAGGATGCAGAAGTCCAAAGGCTCCAATTTAAAATAAAGACGTGGACTGGAGGTACCCGATGTATTGGATCAGGTCAAAGTTCGAACTGGGAGCCAGATTAAGTATGAGAATACGCGATTTTAATATCCGGCCATCTATAATTTATACTTAATCTGCTACAGAGTAATAAATAATAAGTAATTCGAAAAATGAAATTTGCTTTTTGAATAAAATTATTAGTTGCAATCAATTAAATTAGATAGTGTGCATTTATTCAACGTAGGGAGTTCTTTCATTGGAACTGTGCACATTATCATTAGAAAACGCTTTTGTTCTGAACTAAACTTTGTGTGATGGTCATTTTTGAGTTCCCGCGACACAAGATGTTCAAATTAAGTACGTGTTTAGCTTGTCACGGTATTGAATTGATTTAAATAAGAGTACATACCATTAGTTGATATATTTGCTGTGGTGGAGCCATATGCGAATGGTACAATTATCAGTCGAAACACAAATACTAAATAATTACGCCAATCCATTCTGTTCCGCAGGCAGCCTTTTCAATATTCCCGAGGTATTATTGCGACTGTGTGTGTCAAATATGTCTACAACCGACAAAATCAAAAAATAAATAAATACGAAGCCGTAACGGTGCAATGCGATTGCAATTATGTGGGCTTTTTGTTTGAATTGAACACGCCGAATGTGCAAACTCGTATGCTATTTAACGAATTTCTTAATTAATATTCATTATTATTTTTAGTATGTGTGTCAAATATGAGCGTTTAGGTATGGGGACTTTTTTAATTTCGGTAATAACAAGTGGCTCCCTATTTTGATTTATTTAATTTCATTCATATGCATAAGCGCTAACAAACGAAAATCAATTGTAAATTTAATTTCACCCGCGTCGCGACTGCCAACTAAACTTGATTTACCGTTTTGGTATTAGAAACAAAAATAGTGCAATAAAATGATGCGATTTCACGTTGCTCGTATATAAGAATACGAGTCTATAGTTAAGTGACTGCGCACAATAACGTTGGTGGACTGCTAAATTATATTGAAGCACTGTTTTCAATTGTTTGTAGTTTTATACCAACGACAGCACCATACCAAAAGCACCTGTGCTGGCTGCAGCAACGAATTGTAAGAGCGAATCGAAATTGAGAGCCAGAGCGCAGCTGTCAGGCGCTTCTCTATTGTTAGCTGCGCATTTATTCAAATCATTTATTTCAAATGTTTCTCTTTTGTTGGTGCTCGAGTCTCGTTTGCTTGTGATCACTGAGATCATTGTAAGACATCTTTAGTGACGGCACGACCAAATTACTGTGATACGAAATAAGAATATGTTATATTTTGGTTTTATTTTATTTTTATTTACTTTTATTGAAATTTTACTTTTTAATATTTGATTAGTTTTATTAGCTGAAGTTTCACGGACTTCAGCATCTCAAGATAATGTGAAATGCGTTTGAAACTATAGCTTGTTGCATTAGGGGACACGAAATTCAAATGATATTTGATTGATCAATTTCTATATTCTTACAATGAGTAGTATTCACAAAATCCCCATTTCCATAAAACGTGGAAATTTACTTATTTCTGCATGTAAGAGTATTTAAATCGATTGAAGATGATTGTGTTCTACTACGAATCAGATAATTGTTAAGTAATTTATATGTTTGCTATAGAGATCGCTTAAAAACGGGACATATGTATTTGAAGGGATATAAACTATAGAATATGGAGAGATGATCTATCAGACCTCTTACCGCCTTAAACAGTAGATGTCACGGATTGCTTGGTGAAATTGTTTCGCTCCAGAAAAAGTGACTTATATCCCGCCTTTTTTACAGTCGCGTGTAGGTTTAACAGTGGGTGCAACTACCGCATAAAATGCTGGTGGCGCCTTCATGACTATAGGTATGGCGTTTTTCGTCTTACCCCGCAAAAAAAAAATAAATAAATAAATAGCAAGTATGAATGTTAGAGTCGGCTAACGCTGAGAGTGGGTAACACTTCGCTCTCAAAATATTTAAAATAATTGTTGTATTCAAATTTACTCAGAGCCCTGTTTTCGGACCACATAAGCGTATTGGAGGTATCTCTGAATTTCATCGAATCGTGTCCATTTTGGTACACAAATTAATCATAATTATGATCACTCAATGATAGAATTTCATTGAGTTTCAATAATTATTCTGGTCGAAATTGCTTAAAACCCTGTTTTGGGGCAACACACATGTACCTCTGATGTTCATCCAAAAATGTCAATTTTTGGTACACACATTGATAATAATAAAGATCACGAAATAATAATATTTTGTTCAATTTGACAAGTGATTGTGGCTAATTTTACTTAAAACCCTCGTTTCGTTTCACATAGGTGTACTAGACGTACCTTTGATGTTCATTTAATTATTGCTATTTTTTGAATGGACGGATGGATCCACGGACGGACGGATCCATGGACGGATGGATCTACTGACGGCCGGGCGGATGGATCCACGGACGGATGGATGAATGTACCCACGGACGGACGGACAACAAGACGCACATCGAAATATTGAATTCCGTGGTGATGCCGATTAAAGTGGTAAATATTTTGCCCGGAAACCTAGGGCAAGGTGTAAAACGTATGATAAAATTAATATACACTTTGCCAATTTCATTGGCGACATGCATAGAATTAGAAGCAAAAATATAGAGTTTAAGGTATTTCTAGTAATGGAAAACCAATATCAAATATAAATAATTTAATTGTATCATAAAAACGATTTTTTTACTTTAAATAAGAATAGAAGTGGGCATACTAGCTATGTAAGCAAGAACAAGAGATCTTGGATATTAAAGCAAAGTTAGTGTTGAGGAATTCAATCAGGTTTATTGAAAGCTTTCTTAGCCGATATAAAACACCCACCACGTCTGATATAAACTCGCCCGTGCAAAACATTCCTCAGCAGTAGACCATCGACTACCTATCTAAAATACTTACATTTTCACTTACCTATTTAATGCAAATATTAAAAGTAAAAAAGTTACGTCGCTTCCAAACTGTTTAGTACAGATGAATGGAGTGTTTCAGCTGGAACTTCCAAAACTGTTCTAATAAGTCAAAAACACTATTTTTGGACTTGAAAGGTGTCACAGATGTACCTCTGATTTTTATCCAAATACTCATATTGAGGAACATAAATTGCCTATATTAATAATTTTAACAATAACTAATGAAATTTCGTTGACTTTGATGAATATTTTATTATCTTATTACAAAATTTCATTGAAAAATATCAACTCTAATGGCTACAGTACACTTAAGTTCCAATTTTTTTTTAACGAGGGGTAGTGGAGGTTCCCGAAATAGTGATCGTATATAACCGATATTCAAAGTTCGATCTAACATTTTCCATATGTATACCAAATTTCTTAAATCTAACTCAAGACCTTCTTTCTAGCTTTTTCTACGGATAGCCGGACGGAAATGGATAGATCATTTTGTTGATGCTGATCATATTAGTATACATTTTGACGGGTCTTCGATCATTCATTCTGGTAGGTACAAAGATTTTATCAAAACTAATATAAACATTCACAATTTTATTGGCGACGTGTTTAAAAATTAGGAGTTTGATTGAAAATTGGAAGCAAACAACCAATGTGTTTTGAGCTTAACACGAAAAAACAGAAAGAAAGCCATAAAAAGGAAAAAAAGTAAAATTTTTACGATATTTAGAACAGTTCCATTATGAAATTCAGTTTCATTCAAGAGTTTGCACTTTATATTTTTGTAATGTGCTTACTGAAAGCTCTCATTAACGTTCAGTGACAGTTGCCTTGAGTTACACCCCCTATATGATATATCGAATGTATTTTCTCTGAAAAAATATTTGATCACCTAGACAGATCAACAGGACATGTCAGATAATGGATTAACAAACTTCATAAGAAAATATCAATGCTTTAGAAAATAACATTCTAACGGGAAATCAATTAGTCAAAGGTTTAAATCTTTTAACTCCTGTGGAAACTCAAACAAATTTTCTACTTTTCAGGCACAAAAAAACAATTTTGAAGAATGGTTCAAATCCAATATTATATTTGCTAATAGAAAATAAAATTGATTGAACATTAAATCCGCTAAATTCACAAAATATTGATAATTGATTCTCTTAGTAAAAATACCCATGTCATCACTCAAAAATATAATAGACAGGTATCGTTTGCAATATAGTATGACACGAAGCCAGAAGCGTTTTGGATCTCAAAATATTCGGAACACATAATTCCCAACATTTTGATTCGGAGTACAGTTTTATATTTTGAGGTGCAATGGGACGCATTGGATTTGAAAATTACCAGCTTTCTGATGCAAAAAAAAAATTCAACATTTTAAAGAACTATTTTTGGAGAATATCTACTAATAGGCTGTGCCGACTGCATGCACAAAAGAGTTCCAATGTATTGCTCTATTGTGTTTAAATGACATATGTTGTAGCACGATCGAGTTTATTTCCTGATTGAAATCTAATCGAACATATATTGGGACCAAACATGAAGCACTTACAAAACAAACAGTTCAAACAGGAAAAACTCTCTAAGCTTGACTTTAAGCCGATTTCTTTAACATCCGTTAAAAAATGCGGGTACTTTTAGTCTACTGCAGCTTGAAGAATTTATACTTTTTAAGGTCATTTAAACGTGTTCTGAAAATGGTAATTTTTTGAAAGAAATCTAGGATACCTCCAGTACATCTATGTGGTCCCGATAGAGGGTCCTAAGCAAAATTTGGTACAATTATCAGATAAATTCAACGAGTTATTTGCAATATACCTATTTGGCCCGGAAATTCAGTTTTAAGTAAAATTATCTTCAAACATAAATGCGGTTTCTTGGGTTTAGGTATAAGAATTAATGAATTTGTGGATTAATTCGTATTCGCTTCCTTACTTATTGTTTTTTATCATATAGAAACATGTTTATATTATAATAGTTATATCTATATCTATTCATTACATACTTTGCAAATACCCGTAATACCCTTAGACTGTGATTCACAGGTATAATTGGTAATTAAGGTTACGTTTATGTAATGAATTGAAGAATTATGGATATGCGTTGAAATCAATTAATCAGCGTATACCAATTGTTTAATTTTACTTCTTTATACATCAGTTAATTGACTGTGGTAATTACGGGTTTATTCACGGTGAAACAGAATAATCCAAAATTACCTCCTTGCCGTATTGCAGCGTTTAGAATAATTTCTGTGAAACCGGTTTGAAGCAATCTTGTTCATATTGTTCAATGTTATGGGAATGATATAAAAGAGTTTCTTTACAAAATTTCATTATTCCGATTTAAACAGAATTAAATTAATTCCATTTAATATGACCTCACAAATTCCTCGAGTTATCGTGTTCACGGATACACTGACAAACAGACACATAGACAGACATATGGATAGACAGTCCATAAAACCTGCAACCTACGACAGATCGGTATAAAGAATATAATTTAAGATAGATGTTATAGTCGGTTCAATGACTAAATATAAGCCCCATCAGTCAATCGCCGTTAAACTATTAAATAGGTTATATATTTTAATTTTTAAAAAAATTTTTTTTTATTCTGTTTAAATATTTATTAATTTTTTCTTTTCTGGAAAGGAAAAGTATAAGATTTGAGTATCCGAAATTTCCATTTTCATCATCGATGAAATAATTTATTGCATGCGTCTATTTCCAATTTGTTCTCGTATTGCAAATGATATACTTAAGCATCAAAATGTATTTCGTTTTCGTATATTGTATAACATGGTCCTTAGTACCCTGGAAACGTGTAACCATCTCGATTTAAAGTTAATATTAGACGCATAATTAAGATCAATATAGTTATAGATATTGTTTCAACTGGCAACTCCACTATTTTGAAGTGCTATCATTACGCATACTTTTTCAGTATTCCTAATTTCGTCTTAAATGTAAGAAGCAAAATTGTTTTTGCGTGCTCCGTAAATGCCAACTTTTGTGCAGAATATTTTGTTTTTGCAGGGAGTTCAACTTCAACACTTCAATGTGAAGAAAGAACCTGCCGAAAGTCATCATATTTTAATTAAAGCTTAAGGTGACCATACGCTTGTTCATTGAACGTATCAGAAGTGGTTCACACGGTTTAAAAGCAATTTCGATTTGGAAGGTATCGTTTATAATCAATGGAAATAATCTGAAAGGTAAGAAATTCGGAGGCGTATAAACTGAAGCCAAGAGACGTTGAGCGTAATTTTTTGCACGGCTTGGGTACTTGGGCCATGCTTCATCATCAACTGCCAAGCCGAATATTCACAGCGAAAAGATAATGATCTGTATTCGGGGGACCACAAGGGTGTGGTGTATTATCAGCTGCTACCATCGAAAAAAAAGATCACTGGTGAAGTCTCTAGTACACAATTGATACGATTGAGCGGAGCATTGTCAGAAACATGACCGCAGTACGGTGACAGACACGACAAATTTATATTGCAACATGATAATACTCAGCCACATGTTGCGGCGCCCGTTAAAACTTACTTAGAAACGCTAGAATGGGAAGTGCTACCGAACCAACCGTAAAGATGAATTATTGCAAAATAGCGTGGCTGAACAGCACTTCTCTAAATAAGATGAAGTCAAAATATGGATTGATGCATGGGTAGCAGTCAATGAGCCCGAATTTTATACGATACGATCCGTCAAATACCATAAAGATGGAATATTCAATGTATTTTATTCTTTAATTAATATTATCATCATTTTATCAGTTTTTTTTTTTTTTCTTTTTCATTTTTCCAAAAATTTCCGATTGGAATGCCGCTAAAGACAGGCCGGTACATCTGGTAATGGTAAAGTTGTCTTGTAGCTGGAACAAGCTACTATACCCTTAGAGACTTACAAGCGATTAGTGTATTACATAGACACAGTGGGGACTTTATGTTATTTAGTTGGGGAAGAAAGCCTAGACTTTTGAATTTTATAAAACTAAGAATACGCAGCGCAAAATTGTAGATCACCATTCAGAGATATGTTCTAAGTTTTCTGACCGTACAAATATCGTATAGCGGCATTAAATGCAACTTGCAGTTTAGGAAACACTAACGAATGAGAGTTACAAAATTTATGTTTGGAACATATGTAAATTGAAAATACCGCAATCGCACAACACGTACTAATTATGAACATATCTTTTACAATTTTTTATTATACAGAACCGTTTATTGCAACGGTAAGATGAATGTCCCTGCCTATGAAAAATATAGTTATTCGATTCAATTAAAATGTATCGTCTTTTGTGTTCCACGACCTCGAATTTTCAATGCTGAACGGGGTCTTTGGCGACATTTCTGTAACAGATATGCGTGGCGTATCGGCTAATTGAGTTATGTTTTCAAATTTAACGCTATTGATGGAACTTATGCAGAAATATTAATATCTAGCAGAATAGTTATATTTTCTCCTTTTTCTAATTTTGCCTTAATTTATTTGTTATCAAATACTTACGCATTTCTGTAAAAGCAAAGCAATTTTTCAATTACCAAAGAAACAATTATCCATCTACCGTATTTGATAACTTGATTGGTGCATCACTGAGTGTAGATCGGATTGGAATTGTATTGAAATGAAAATGTCGTTTGATTAGGCGCGAGCATGCCATACAGCATTCTTATTGTATCTTTTTTTCTCCACATTGACTCGTTCATCAAAAGCGTTGCCATGATACGAGACTTATGTTTCTGTTTGCCACAATCGGATAGAATGATGTGAATTTAAGTGTTGTCTATAGCAAATGCTTTTTTCAATGCAATGATTTGATGACGTTGGCTCAAGTTTATTTCTGTTGGCTTATGCTGATTTGCACATATCTTTGCGGGATCTGATCGCTCTCCTTGCTATATTGAGCTGCAATCTCAAAATCTGAAAATGAAAGTTGCTGTATGTGTTGTGGCTCGTTTCCACAAAGCTCTAATCGAATGATTTTCCTTGATGTTACTCTCAAATTTAATTGAAATTCTTAATGTATGCTCATTTCAATCGGTCGGTGTATATACTGTAGTAGAATTTAAATCAGTGTTAACCAGTGGAATCTCAAAATCACTCATTTTGGCGCGCCGGCTCATGAGATAATTTTTACACACGTAAGTGACAGGAACATCATGTGGTTGTTAAACATTTTGCTGAGATAAACAGTAGTAATTTCAAATTCACCGTAAATAAATGACTTATGTTCTATACACACCTGACATGCAGAAACTCCGTTACTAGTCTTAAGTATTTACAAGGCACAAATAAAAAAGTTCTTCCGGAACTACAACTTGGGTGTGCACAAGATTTTACCGTACTCTCACTTGCATAGTATCTTTATGAATATGTTAATAAAAATATTTTTTGATGTTATTGTTCTGTCCAGGGGATAAGTAATTAGGTGAAATATACCACAAAACAGAGGATTCCGAAATTCTTATGATAATGCTAGCACATGAAGACTATTTAAACGCTTTCTTGCTACATAAAAAAAAAAAAATGATCGATGTAAAAATCGTTCAAAACCGATCAGTCACTCAGTCATTTTATGGAATCATCGATATTTTACAGAAGTACAAAATAGAAATTACCTCCGATGAGTTGAGTCATTAAAGTGAAATCTCAGGTACAACGCCTGTGAGATGCATTCCACTCAAATTGAAGAATGTTATGAAAATGACGTCAAATCGTCTAAATTCCAAATTTCAGTTGCATGCCACCAAACATTTGGCTACTATCGAGAGTAAATGTTCTGCTGGAGGTACCCTAAGTTTTGGATTGATCTTAGTGAGATTGTGTAACGTTAAGGCATTTCCCGAAAAATTGTTCCATACGAAATTTCAGTACAATCCGATGAAACACGTATCTTTTATGAATATTTCCTCGAAATTGGGAGTAAGCGTTCTATGCGAGATACCCAAAATTATTGATTTTGCTGAAAATGTGGTGACCATTATCCACAAATGCTTCCATACCAAATTTCCTCCATTGAATCACCTAGCTATTTTTATTGATTGCCGTTAAAACGGGAGACAAAATTCTACGAGAGGTACCCGATGTTATCGACAGATTACGCCCGGTCACGAAATCATTCTGGCCTTTATCAAAGTATCTCCACAAGCCAAATTTCGTTACTCCAGATGCCCATGTCCTTCATTGCATGGTATTGAAATTTGCTATCGAAGCATTTTTAAATCCCATAATTTTGAACAATACCTCCCATAGAATCTATGCTATGCTACTGAACTTTGTGACATCAACATTTTAACGTTTTTGCCATGTTATTCTACGATCTAATAAAATCAGTCTATAATTTTCGAAAGCTTTGCTTTTATCAATTCAATACCTGATGGGTATTATGTAGTCTTGACCGACTATTACATCGAATTTGTTCGATTCGATATAGTTGGAAATGATTATATCTATGCATTACATACTTTGCACAAACCGATAATAAGCTTCATCATAAGATCATAAGATTCATCGGAAAGAACTGAAATTTGNAGCTTCATCATAAGATCATAAGATTCATCGGAAAGAACTGAAATTTGATATTCAAGAATTCTTCAGACAGTGATTTTCTGGAAATCGACTTTCAGTTCCTCCAATAGAGCTTTCACCATAAAACTCACTTATATTCGATTGAAAGACAATCTCATCCTCATTGATAGTGATGAATTCTTAGTCCCTACCATGTACCCTAAAATCCTCCTTATTTACCCGAACATGCGTGCAGAACGCAGTTGTTTATAGGTGTTTTTTCATAGCTGATACCCCAACTACTATAATTATAACAGCCGATGCATGAGATAATCCAATTGCCAAAATGATAGAATGTGAGGTTTTTTCATATTCCCGTCTGAGTTCAAAGGTTTTCAATTTTCAAAGGACAGAAACAGTGATCTAAAGGTAACCGTCTTGTATTTGATGGTTGGTTCATTAGTTAGATGATTCGTATCATCATAAATCCAAAGAACGCGGAACATTGTACCGTAGAAAACATGTCACTTACTATTAGCTACTTTTATGTTAATATAGTATTATCTTAATAAGTTTTCAGCATATATGAAAGTAAGAGCCGTCACACATACTTTGGAACTATTTGTATGAAAAATAAATTATTTGTGTATTACTTCTTCCTTCTTCCTAATATTGTATTGTTTATCCGTATTAAGTTTAAGGAATATTACATAGCGCATGGCTCTCGTTAGGCTTCGTCGAAAAGTTTTACCGTATATTTTACTTAGAAGTATATTACATTGGCATTAGTTACTTATTCTTTTTTTCACTTGGTAATGGTGCATACAACTTCTGGGATCCTATCTTTAACATAGATATGACCTTGGTTAAATAATAACGCTGTTGTGCAATAAGTTTTCGGTTCGGTTCCATCACATAAAATTTAACTGTGACACACAGACTGATTGTATAGAAACTTCAAAAAATTCACATGAAGTGTTTATCAATATAAAAAAGTCCTGTATTCGCACCGCAAAAACTTATTAAACCACCTGACACTTCATTGAAACTAAGTTTGGGCACGGAAACGAACAAAGATAAAGTTCTCAATAAGCATTAGCTTAGAAAGCAGGGTTAAACATATTCGTTCACCAGTGCATACTTTTGAGGAGTTGACGTTAATGACCTTCATGTACATTTAATAAAAAACTAAAGATGATATTGCCAAGAACGTCAATTGTAGTACCAGAAAACAGTAATAATTCCATAGTGTTTTCTTTATTTGCGGGAAGCTTTTTGTTGGCAATTGTACTGTGTAGGCAATGCGATGTGGCTGTGTGTTTGCCTTTACCAATTTAATTAATACCGCAACAAATGACTTAGAAAATTTTTTTATTACTTCAAGGCGACGCTATACTTATTAATATATTTCATTTCAAATGGATGTGAATTTAATGGAAGAATTGTTGAAAAGTTATGCGGTGGTAACAATAATTAAATTGATTTAACTGAATTTGTTAATAATGGTTTATTTGAAAATACAGTCGAGCTCAGCTTCAATAGATCGACGTTTGGTTTTGTGCATTAATTGTGTTAAAAAATAACTATTATCATCACAATTTCAAAAAGCATTATATTAGGATGCGTCTCACAATACTTACTTACTTAATTGACTATGATAGTCTGGTGCGATGCTGGTTTACCGATGCTATGCGGCATGGGAGTATTAGCGAACCCCTAACGTTAATACAGCACTTGGTAAAAACTGAAAGCATACCTTGTTCAGCGGAGTATAGCCGAATCTTTGCACGTCCACTCAAAATTATTTGTCTTATTCTTATTATCTGATATCATCAGTGAATGATGTTGACATCTCAGGCGTGTCCAAGAGCCACAACGCGCTTATACCAAATAGTGCCATTGCATTTCGAACCACAGATGAGATTCTCCATCATCAAGACGAAATAATCACTAGAAGTCATGTTTTCTGAAACCCCGTTTGGTATCACAAGGCTGCGTCGATTCAACTTCAACCTACGCGACGTATTGACCATTTATGATCAGTGCTTTCAAATATGGCATAGTTCACAAATTCAACTGGATAGGTAAGGTGATATTAAAAAAGGTAATGCTATGATCATTAATGCAATTTGAACAAGGGCAGTACACACTAAGCCTCTAATCCGTCGGCATACGGTCCCTTAACCATTGGCAGTTTATTTGAACCTTTGGATGGCAATGGCTCCTGCCTCATGGTTCGACAAGGGCGAACGATTGTTGCGGATACAATTAAAACGTACTATGTTTTATGTTGCTGCAAGTGTTTCAGGTTGCACTCACGATATTTTGAATAAATTATGTAATATTGGATTTTACCATATTAATTACTTAATGTAATGATTTAATAATAAACAATTTTTTTAACAAAACTATTCATTCTAAACAATATATTACATTTCTCTTC
>JXOS01010443.1:560-17255 GCA_001015075.1 Cirrula hians
AAAAAAAAAAAAAAAAAAAAAACGAAACAAATTTATTACAAAAAACTTGTGCTGGCATTAAGCGCAATAAAGTAAAACAGCGCCAAAGGGTAACAAGCATTTATTTATTGTGATTTTATTTGTTTGTTTGTAAAATATATCATACCCATACACACACGTGCGTGACATACGATACTGCCAGCGCCAAGCAACTAAGCGCAAGCTGCTCTCACCTGACTTCCTTTATCGCAGGCAACGTGAATTGCATAAATAAATAAAGCAACAACAATGAACACCCCCAATCATTCAACTATTTAGTTTTAATTAAATATACCCTCATTTAAATAATTTTGAGTAATTTGTTTCAAATTTGTTTTAATATTATTTTTTCTTTTCTCTTATGTCGCAAACCGAAATAGTTTAACCCTTAAAACGCGTCGCGCTTGTATAAGTGTGTCGTATTGTGTGCACCGCAGTTTTGTTGTTTGCGTGTGCCTTTCTCTGTTCCGTACATACATTTGTTTGTATTTGTTCAGTATTTTGTTGATATTTGACGCTTTCATTGCTTAAATTGAATTAATAACCTAAATGCATAGTTAAATTAGCAGGTGTTATAAATGCTCGAAATAAATTCAAATTTAATGAGCAAAGCAAGTTTTGCCTGGCAATCGGATACGCGGTCTTGTTAGCTATGGAGAACAGAACACTACCAGAAGTAATGAGTGTTGATTATAACGTGTTTTGATTGAAACTTGTACGCAAATATGCAGCAAGTGTCGACATGCAAATTTGTGTACAATTATTTCAACTAAATGAGGCCTTTAACGCTTGCGCGCGCGCCGGAAGTCATTAGGCAGCTTGTTAGTTCAAGAATGAGAACAAATTTCATAAATTTCATTGTAGAAAATGTTTGGTACAACTTTTTCAAATAAATATAGGTAATAGCACACTATAGTAGCACTGTCCGTGTAACTGAAAAAGGCAACTTTTATTATGAAGTTCTACAAAAATTTAAATTTTATTCAGTATTATACAGAACAGGGATATATTTTTTGTGCTATGACATTAGAGTAACTAAGAATAAATCTTTTGCGCTTTATTTCACTTAAATGTGGGGTAGTCACAGATTTCTGCTCATAAAGAAATATCGAACAATGTAGCAAAGTTTGTTAATATGAAAATAAACCCAAATGGCCTTTTTCCGCATTTAAATGGAAGAAGGAGCAAACTGTTCTTTGGAAATAACCAAATTTATTGACCGATTGCACTCAAATTCAAGAATATTTTTGAAATGTCAGGGAAGTGCTAGAAAACCAAATTTGATTTCATTCAAATAGCATGTTAAGGGCCAACATAAACCTGCACAAATACCAAATTTCAATTATAAGTGAAGAAATATCAAGCGCTAATGGTTATTTTAGTAAATATAAGGGGGATATGGTAAATTAGAGGTACCCTACCCTATGTACTGATTTCACAATATCACAGCAATGACTAAAAACTGCTTACACTGTATTGTACATACTCTAAAATTGGAAATGTTAGCGGCAATGGTAGTCGCGCAGAGTCGAAAATATTGTCGAGCTCTGGTATAATAAAAATTACGCAAATAATTTCAGAACACAAGTACATTATGGAAGATATACTTACAGTTTTTCTTTCTTGAAAGATTCCGCAAAAAACTACCCGTGGTTTTAATTTGATTTGCTTGAGACTTTATTGGATATAAAAGTTAATAAGTTCCAGTACATGTTGCGTATTGCAAACTCAATTGAAAAGTTCAAAGATTTCTTGTTAAAACAAACGAATCTTAAATTATCTTCTTTTCTTCCCCCATTCGTTGGTTTTTTTGATTTCTCATTTCCATTCTTTTTTTTTTTTTACAAAAGCTCAAGAAGAGTNCGTTGGTTTTTTTGATTTCTCATTTCCATTTTTTTTTTTTTTTTACAAAAGCTCAAGAAGAGTGTTTAAAACCTGCTTGGCATGCCAGGATGTCGGGAGCGTAGGCGACTTGAATAAGACTTGCACTCAAACACATTTAAAGTTGTGCAAGCATTGGTTTTTGTGCCAATTTGAGTGAAATGGGATGTAAGCTTCGTAGGCGATATTCCTGAAATTATAAACCGATTTGGTTTGGTTTTGTACTAGAACTGGATTTTCGGAAAATATGTTTAAAAACCAAATATCCTTACTCTAAATCAACAATAATTCGAGTGATCGTGTTCAAGGAAAGATGGACTTTACTATTTCGCATTTTCGAAAAACATGTGGCCATTAGTAATTAATTGTATGCATTACATACTCCGCCCAAACCTATAGTACCCGCAGTCTATTAGAATTAGTATGAAAAAATAATGAAGTGAAAAAATATATAAAACAGCTCATCCTGAATTTTAATTTTCGACTTAAATGAATTTAACTTTCTTGGACCTGATAGGCATACCAGAATTATATGTTCTTTTTATCCAATCATATCAATTCTATTGTAGATAACTCAATAAAAGAATATCGTTAAAGTTAATTGATGAGTTAAACAAATTTCCCATAAAACGGTTTTTTTCTGATCACATACGTGGCTGGAGGTAGCTTAGAATTTCATGTAATCATGGCCATTTTTGGAAATGTTTAAATGTTTTCATTACCCAGGTCATTTCGAAATTTTTTTAAGAAACATACAATTTAAGGGTACCAATAGATTTAGAGTAAGAGGTCCACGGATATAAAGTTTTCCATAGAACGTATATGACAAATTTAGAATTTGGTTGATCAATTCCACATGTGATGCTATGTTTAAAATAACCATATAAAGGAGACGGTCATAACCGACTACATAATACCAATCTGACATTCATCGTTTGGATATCAAATTATAGTCTAAAAGTTCTAATTTATTAAATTTTATTAATTTTCTTTAAACAATTAATTAATTGTGAAGATGAAGGCCTATATGAAAAATTTCCTACCTAATTTTATACTGTCAGATAAGGTTATGCAAATACATATTTTTAATCTTAAGAAGGACGTAGAGCAGACCTGATGAAAACAATGGATTCGGTTTGGCCATTGTATGAAATTTTAAATNGAAAACAATGGACTCGGTTTGGCCATTGTATGAAATTTTAAATGTCTATTAATCTATTATGCTTCTNAAAAACAATGGATTCGGTTTGGCCATTGTATGACATTTTAAATGTCTATTAATCTATTATGCTTCTATTCAGGAATATTATGGGAATGCTGGAGTAGTCCTGCAATGCCATAACGTAACGTAACTGGCTTTTACGGTCTTCGCAATTAGCCCGACGCTAAAAATTCTATGGGGTATCCGCATTTAGTGACTGACCTATCTCATATTTGAGAATTTCTTGGTAGTATCAAATCATTCTAGCACTACAAAATTTATACAATTTCCGATGAAACAACTGCTCAATGCATTGTTTTGAGATAAACCGTCTATGAGTAAGTCCGAAATAATGTTGAGATTTAGCCCGTTCATGAATCTGATCTGATTTTTAGCAAAAATGCTCAGAAACTTGATTATTATTTTATTTCAAAAAAATAATGTAGAATAATGGTCAGTCACATTTTGTTATTGAATCTAATAATCTCCTTTTATTGAGTTGATTTCAATGAATTACATTATTTGCGATTGGAAGTTAATGTTTTGAGTTCCTTAGCACAAACCCATGCATCCTAGCATAAAAACTCAAAGAAGAAATTAGTTATATTACATTAAAAATAGAACGAAATTAAAATTAGAAAAAAATATTTTTGTAAACAATCCATTTTTCATCACCATTGATAATTTGCTCCATAAAATGTATCAAATTAATTTCGTTTTAGATGCATATGCCAAGCATTTATATGCATTTTTAAATGAATTGCTTTCAATTCATGTGATTCCCAAACGACGCGAACTTTTTTCTAAATCAAGCTTAACCGCACGGGGACCGCTAACAAACGCCAAAAGTAAAAAAACAAGGAATTAACAGAAGTCATTCAAAAGTATGGCCAGATACATTTTTAATTTCCCAATAAGAAACCACTTCCGGACTTTGCGAAAAAGATATGGCTGAATAGATAAAAAATAGATTAAAATTCAAATTTATGGAAATAATTACAATNTTCATTTGCTAGCTACATATTCGACAGACACTGCCGGCAATGAAAGGCCCTCAAAGAGGAGCAGAGCGTTTAAAATTCAAATTTATGGAAATAATTACAATATGCACAAAAAATTGAAATGGTCCAAGTCTCAACATTCTATCTATCTATTATAATACAATAACATTTTGGTATTTGAATAATTTGTCAGGCGGTGAACTATTTAAATTTGTGTCACAATGTTCCATGTGGTCCTTGCCACAGCAATCTGGTATTAAGGTAAATGCGGCACACAACAATATCGAATGTCATCAAGCCACGCATGCGCACGCAAGCAAACAAGCGCAGAGCAATTACTTGCTAAACGACAATATGGCTCGCCCATTAACTGTACGCTCAATAGAAAATATGACAATGGCAGCGGGAATTGCCCACTATACCGCAAATAAAATTAGGTTCGATTTGCTACAATTTCCGATTAGAATGTCGCTCACCTTAGACAACCAATACAAACGCAAGAAAAAAAAAATAATAAAAACAATTTCCAAACAGGATTGAGGTAACATGATATTTTTGTTATTGTCGCGTTGCTTGCTCGCTCTTAGATCATAAGCAGCCGCACATAAGTGCCGGCTACGGAAGCATCCATATTGCCTGTCTGCATTAAAAAAAAATAAGAAAAAAGCAAAAGTAGCGAAATGAAAATTGAAAATCTTAAGACCGAACGCTGACAGGGCAGTCTGGAAAGTAGCTAGTCAAACGAGCGCTAATAAGCGGCTGTGCAGAAATAGTAACAACAATTCAACTCGACTGACACTGGTACGGCTTTGAGCGCACAAGAATGACTACAATCGATCGCACATTTGACAAACAGCTGATCCGGCATGCTAAGCATCTTAAGGCGGCGATTTGCAGTGTTTTATTTTTTATTTTTATATTTTTTTTGCGAGCAGCGGACAGCTTGTTATTAAATAAAGAGCAATGCTCCGGGGGTATGTCATAGTTTGGCCAAAGTGACCGTATTGTAATTTCGGCAATTTTTCTGCTAGATTTAATTTTGTTTGCTCTTAATTGCCGTTAATTTGAGTGCATACCAAAGCAGGACTTTGCTTAAGTCGACTTGGTTTTTATGCAATTGTGTCATGCTCGTCAGAATTTTCGTTAAGAAACTGTTAAAAACATGCTGTAATTTTCATTGTCAATCACTCAATTGCAAAACTAATTCGAAATATACTTATTAGTATATATGTGTTGAGCGACTTCGGCAGATTCTATAAAAATGTTATCATAAATGATGACGGCCTCTCTCTCCTTCAAATTCTTCTATTCGAATACTTTGCATAAATATAAAATTTCTATCCTAAATATATAGAATTTTTAATTTTGTATTTCCAGTTTTGAAGTCATCCGACAGATTTTCGGAATTTTTCTACCAAGATTCTTCCTGCTATCTTCAAAATTGAGAGACTTGTTTGGTTATAAGCAGACAAGCAAACGAAGCAACAGAAATACTGCAGGCAGCTACAAATTCGAAGTTTGCCCGATTGATTCCTCAGCGAAATCTAATAAATTATGGTAATATCGATCTCTCGACAATCCTTCAATACTACCTGATATATTTTGTTGGAGGTATAAAAAAATAACTTTTCAATTGGAGGTTATTAATATTAAAACAAAATGGTATTACCGTGATTTGAAAAAACTGTAACCATTCAATTGCATATCTGACTTAAAAAACATAATTTTTTTTTGTGTAGTTTCGGAGCTGAATTTTATACATGAACTTTAAAATGTGAAATTGTTCGGTTGCGTTTGTCCGCCGATAAATTAGATGTTTAAAACAAATATACAGTTTAATATAGTAACACACTACCTCGAATATATAAGAAAATCCCGTGAAAGAATTGTTTTTTTTTTATTGTTGATTTTAAGGACGCTATGGACTCTTCTCTTAGTGGACACTTATAGTCTATGTGGTCACTTCGTACGACATAGGTGTATTGGAGGTATCTCTGAGTTGCATCTTATGCATTTTTAGTACATTTATTGTACCGTTATTTATTATATTTATGTTCACTCGCTTCTGCAATTAAATAAAATTTATAGTAAATGATATCTGTTTGTAATTCTTATAGGTGTACTGGAGGCACATCTGATTTTTTATCAATCAGGACCATTTTTGGAACACACTTAAATCTTATGAATATCAACCTAATTACGAAATAGCATTGCAAAATACCAACTCTTATGGTGCCCGTAGACTTAAGTACAGATGTGAACTAGATGTACCCGAAATATTGGTGGGATCTTCACTAAATTCAAACTTCAATGTAAAATTTTTCCTTAGAATTTTTGCGCTTAAATTCGTTAGTCTTGCTCAATTCCTCCTTTCTATTTCGTGCTTACGGACGGTCGGAAGGACATGTGTATTCCTATGGTTTTGCTGATCATGTCGGTAATATTTTGAAAAGTCTCGGATCACTCATTCTGGGTGTTATAAATGTACCATCAAGATTAATAAACACTTTTCCAATTTCATTCGCTCAATCAATTATTATACATTTAGCGATTTGCGTCTGTTCGTCTGTCCGCCCTTCGTTGGCTTTGTTGATTTGGATAGTTTTTCAGATAGATTGATGGAATTTGGTTTCATAACATTTTTTGTAAAAAGTAAGATAAAGTTTGTGAATGGGTAAAATGGGTCCACAACTACGAGAAACCTCCCATATAAAGTTCACTGCACATTTCACGGAAATAAGCGTGAAAGTCTGGTATTTCATCAAGTTCCCGAAATTTGGTAAAGAAGCATTTTTTTCTTATTGCTAAATTGTTAAGATTTGAAAGCAAATTGGTCAAAAACTACGGAAACCTTCCAAATAATATTTTCTACGGGATTTTCTACAGAACCTAATTTAAATATAAGGTGTTTCAGGGCATGCTTCTGAATTTTGTTAGACATTTTTGTACAAGCGAAATCAGTGTTTAATTTTTGTATACTGCGTATAGGGACTTTGTTGAGATTATTTTTAAATNGAGTGTTTAATTTTGTATACTGCGTATAGGGACTTTATTGAGATTATTTTTAAATAAGTCAATACTAGTNCAGTGTTTAATTTTTGTATACTGCGTATAGGGACTTTGTTGAGATTATTTTTAAATAAGTCAATACTAGTTGTTTTATCAGATGTTACTAAAATTTGGCATTCTTGCCATATTTTGATGGGTATTATGTAGTGGGTGTAGACAGACAATTTCAGTTGAAACAAATAACTTTGTAATATTTTCACAAACTCGTATACCAGAAAATATGCAATTCAGCTCAGAATACTGTACTGTATTTTTTTTTTTTAAAAGATTGGCACAGTGTGGAAGCATGCTCAATGGTACATCTTCAAGTTTTCGGACATACTTATAGAATGCATCAGATTTTTCACATGGATTAAATTTTTCACGCAGGGTTTTAAAGTCAACTTTGGATAGAATGTCTTGAAGTTGTTCGTTGAAGTTGGTATCCAAATGGTATCCTTATTCTGCAAAAAAAATTTACAATCACTCGGCATGCATTGGAGTGATCATATTATTTTAGGTAGCTCCAATACAACGTTTTCTCGTGATTTCAGGCAAATTAGTTAAAAGCCATGCGTTTCATTGCATGAAATTGAAAATGTATATGGAAGCAAGTTTGGGTAATTGCCATGAAATTGTAAAATTTTAGTGAAAGAAAACTATAACTTTGAAAAGTTCCCAAAGGTGAATAACATCCGATTTCATGGAACCTTGCATAAAATCAAAGCGTTTGATTGTACACTGCTAAAATTTGGTATGCCAGTATTCGTGCTATGTTTTGGGTACCCATCTCGGGTAGGACGTTTACTTTAAATTTTTGAGAAGTATAAACGCCAGGTATTTGATCAAGTACAAAGAACATTTGGTAAATGAGAATTTCAGGACCATTGCCATAGCACTATCAAATTTGGGAAAAATTTATTTATAGCTTTTGGTATCTGCCATACAGCGCTAACTCTATATTTCTCGGAAAAAGTCATCAAATGTAAGTATATCATGCCATCCTACAGTAATTTGAAATTTAGGCAATTTTACGTTTTTTCTGTTACATAACAATTTTCAGTTTGAGTGAAATTGGATAGGTCACACAAGCATATTACTCGAGATAATCCAAGTTTCTTGTAACTGGTTGTTTGGTAGAGCTGAAAATTTTTGATAAAATAATGCTTTGGTATAATTAAAGATCTTTTTTGGTTAAGTGTTTTAAATTAGAATTGATTTGATTTGGGAAATAATTAATAAAAAAAGCTGCCAATAGACATTGTTCACTCAGCTGTTAATAACGAAATTAGTAGGCTATTGAGCACGTTTGTCTCTTTTTCTTTGTGATTTTCATTTTTCCTTACAATTAAATATTCATTTTATTGTTTATTTGGCGTGTGATTAATGCATGCAACATTCGCCTCACCTTGCTGTACAGCACACACTGCACGACCACTGCAGAAATATTGCAAATAAACCAATACGCGTGCAAATAATTCCAAATCCTCCCAACATCACACACTAACGCTGGTTGGAATTTGCAGTACCTGCACTTTGAACCCTGCACAAATTAAATTGTATTCATAATACATTCACGCTATTAGAATCAATTAACTTGCGATTATCTTGCTATATTACGCTTTTCAATTTCAATTTTCTCATTTTCTGATTTCGGGTGTTTATATGCTTTATTCGGTTTCATTAAATTTGATTTTTCATTTCTTTGTGGACGAAAGCTGTACATACTTTTGGTTGGTCGGGCACGCCATGGCCTGGTTACTGTTGTTGTAATAATTTGATAAAATAAAAATTTGCACATAAATTGAGTAAAGTGCAATTTATTCTGCCTCAACGCCAGCACACCCTGTTAGCACTCGCCTGCACTCATAGCGCAGTGCTATGGCAACAATGGTCGTCATAAGCGCATGCATGTGTCGGGTGCACCCCTTTCGCCAGAGTACGCATAATCCCTCATATGAATTATGAAATCCGTGAGCAAAAAGCAAGGCAAAAAAAAAAAAATCACAAATATTTAATGAAATGAAATTATCGTGAAAAAAATGCAATCAAATGTGACGCAATTTCGCGTTTTTGTTGTAGTACATGTCAAAAAATTCAAATTGAAATCAATCAAATTATGGTACTTGTTTTTTGAAGTACTCCCTTTGCATGTATTGGTGCGTTAGCGCACACCATAACATGGCATTAGTCAATTTGCATCAGCATCTGCAAAAGGATGAACGAAAAATAAACGAAAAAAATTAAAAAATAAAACAAAAATATTAAAAATCAAGCAATGGAAAAAGCATTTAAATTGGTTCGTTAACGATTGTTGTTGTAAAATGCATTGAATGCGTTGATAATTGGTCGGCATTAGCATGTTAGTTATGTTGCATGCAGTATTGGTGGAAAAGTACATATTACGAGTATGCACAAGTATAAAAACTGCATTGAAGCCGACCACGTCAAAATTGAATATTTTATTAAGGTTTTTCAAACATCTGACTGCGTCTGTACCGAAGACAGGTCTATATAGTCTTCAGTTTATGCAACTTTTAAGATGCGAGAATATGTGAAAGCTTTAGATGGTGCTGACATTGCGGTGCATAATATATGACCTCTGCACGTTTCAAAGGCCTAGGTTTTTTTGCAAAACTGGCTCTTTGTAGCATAGAACTTTTAACATATATAAAGGTCGATTCTCAGAATGTTTGCGATGGATTATAAATTTTTATAAGAATCTTCGCAGTTTGTAGAGCAAACATCACGTTGAGACGTCGTGCGGCACGAGGCCTGTGCTNGTAGCAACTGTTTCAACAGGTTTGGTTTGCTTAAACTTAATTACACAGTTCAGATCCCCTTTCTAATAACCACAATCTTACTTATTTCGCAGTTTGTAGAGCAAACATCACGTTGAGACGTCGTGCGGCACGAGGCCTGTGCTTCGATCTGCCGCTTCTTTAAATACCATCACCACAATTCGTTATATAATGTCCAAATTGTAATTGAACTGATAATGCTCTTGCTTCCATTAGATGCGGCATTCATTATCAGTAAAGTCAGGTCCATATATTTTATGGAGGATTTTCCTATCGATAACACTCAGTAGTTTTTGAAAATTTTTTTTCTTCAAATTTAAAGTTTTCCATTTGAATGGATTCGCGAAATTTTGAGTCCATATAAATTGAAACAAAATGCTTTGCTTTTTTGTAATTAATTATTATCGCGATCGTCTCAGTAAATAGTGCCGCCGTATTTAAACCCCATACCCTAGCTGATTTTTACCATCGCGAAGTTGAAAATTTTTATAGGTATTTTACAGGATAGGTAATCGCCTTGTCTGAAGCCACGTTTGCCGTCGAAGTCCTTCGACAGGTCAGCTGCAGCCTTCACGACGTTAATGGAGTTAATGATGAGTGTCATTTTCGAGAGACTTTTGAGTTTGTCTGTGATAAAGGTGATTGGGGCTTGTGATTGAAAATCAGCTTCAATACATCTAGTCAATGGTAGATTAAAGTTGTTTTGAAATGAAACCTTGTTTTCATAACATATTAAAAATCAATGAAGAGCGCTCTAACTTTTCTCGTTAGCGACAAAGAATTTTTAGTGGTTTTACTTTGTTTTGACAAGGAAATTGCACCATAAATTGGACTTATTATAATATGTGTATAAATTGATTTGTAATGAAAACCAGCAAAATCGAATAGTTTTAATATCTACCTTCTGAAAAAACTATTAAATCAGATTCAACTTTTTAAATTGTTTTCTTAAAAATATTTATATAGAATTGAAGAATTAAATAGAAGTTAAATACGAAATGATCGAAAATTGGCTTGGTTAAACATAGTTGCAATAAAAACTGGTTAGTGATTATAGAGTTCGTACAGGTAATAACTACAGAATTTAATATTTTCTTATTTTTATTATTATTTATTATTTTTTTTAAACCTTTCTTCTTAAATAAATACATTTTGTGCAATAAAAGATTGATTTTGGCGAGGGATATCCACTCTTTGGAATATCCAACTTTATGTCTTACCTCTTCTTAAGTAGGTTATTGCATCGTTGGATCTTCTTCGTATTGTCGAAACGTTCAAGTTACATTGCTGAAGAGCTACAAATATACCTTTTTCGTTTGCATAGAAACTGATAGCATTTCGAAGCTCGGCCATGCCAAGTTGTACCAAACTGATTGCGGCTACTCTTAATAATGTAGCAGGCAACAAAATAGCTAGTTACTCAATATCAAACCATACCCGTTTGTGAGACCAGGCCAAGCAGCGACGCATTAACGACCAATTATAACGATTAGATTCGTCTTTTATAAACGTTTCTGCTATCATTTGTTGCGCCACTTGCAAATCCTATTAATTAATTTACACATGCGAAATGAAAAGCACTTAAGAGCATTTATCGCTATGGGAATTGCAAGGAAAATTGCCTATACGTGTGTTGAGCCACTTAGCGCTACTGCTCAAGCACACCACCATTTTCTCAAACCGAGTGTACTTCCCTATAGTTTTTGCATATGAGCACCACAAAATCAACTTAATTTGGCACATTAGCTCGTTGCAGGCATGCCAGCCAGCAGCAGTAAGACATGAATGAAAGCCACAATGCGAAGAGTGCTCGACGCGGGCATGGCAATCAGAACGCAAATGAGTGTCAGCAAGCGCTTTACAATAAATTTAATTCGCTGCTCAAACTTTGTAATTTTCTGAACGTTTCCTGCTTCCGCCAAGGACAATTACAAAAAAGTTACTGTGACAACCAGCAGTCGAGCTGCCAGCCAGACAGTCTAGCAGCTCTGCCAATTGTCATCAATTTTCCAGCGATTATTTTGTTTGGTTTTTGTTGTATTGCTATTGTTGCATTAATCGCGTTGCCTTTTTAGCCTACGCACACAAGCAACAAAGCAAACACGAGCACAAGGCGAAATCGAAAATGTATAACGAAATGAATTGAATGAAAAGAAGAAGTAGCAAATTACGAATAAGAAAGGAAACGACAGTTGCAGGAGTGTATAGTAAGTATTCTTTGCCTTGCCGAAGTGTTGTTGCTTTTGTGCATGCACGTGTGTGTGTTCATGTACCAAAGCTGACTGCTAATGGCCGCACTTTGCACCATTGAAATGCACGAGACGCACACAAACAACAACTAACACAAAACATTCTGCAAAAGTGTGTGCAGCTTTAACAAGAACGATTAGCTGCCACTTATAACAGTTAAGAGGCCCATTCAGTTTATTAAATCAGGCGAAATAATTGTCACAAAGCAGCGTAATTGAAGAAGTTTGAGAAACGGCAGCGCGAGCAATAGCAAAGGTAATAGATATTTATTTTGAATAGTCAATAGTCAATGCGTGCAATAAAAACTCAATCATATCGAATTATGCTGCGCAACGCAGGAAATCAAATTTTGCTGCATGCCATAAAGCCGCAGTGCAAGACAAATGGGCAGCATCCGAACATTTTATCATAAGAAGACAATTTTCAAACTACAATTAAATTTCTATTCACTCTAATTAGGGGTGCGTCTACATATTTGGGCGGGACTATTTTAATAGAATTTTTCATAATCGCATATCAAGATCGTTTCAATACTCGTAACTCACCGTCTATATAATACCCAATATTATATTATTTATTTTATTTTTTTGTTTAATTAAAAAGTATCTTTAGCTCTCAGTCATTTAATTTAATTCAGTATGATTTTACAGACAAATTCATACATATAAATTACAATTCGAAAGAGTTCTTTCNTAGAGTAAGTTATTTTACCCATTAAAAAATATTTTTCGAGATTTGATTAGACAAATTCATACATATAAATTACAATTCGAAAGAGTACTTTCCTCCGGATTGAAGATTGTGGTTTCAATTATATCTGCTTTTAAACAGTCATTAATTAACAAATTTTCGAAATTTATTTCTCTAATAAATTATTTCTCTCTGAACATAAATGTATGTGGTAATTTTATACACACATTTTGTAAGGTGATGTATTAAACTTGAATTTGTTAGAAGACCTTTCACATGCATTGTTCGGTAAAAAGTTATTTACGCTTAAGTATGTTATAAATTAACAAATTTACTTCCTACTAATTATTTGTAATTATTAAATTAAAAAATCTTATTATTTTTTCTACTATGCATAATTGTTATATACGTCACCAATGAAATTGGCAAATTGTATATTAGTTTTGACGGTACGTTTCTAACACAACAGGTGATCATAAACCTATCAAAATACATACCAATATGATCAGTATCACTACAGGAATTCATTTATCCCCGTCGTATTTTCATCCGTTAGGAAAAAGTAAACAAAAGGAATTGAGTTAGACTTATATTGAGGTTTGAATTTGGCTTAGATTCTGCCTAAACATCATATAACTTCAGTACATCTCTTTACTCAAAATTGGGGCATTAACTCTAAATTTTATTATTGAGTGATCATAGTTATTATCAAGATCCGTACCAAAAACGATCTCAATTGGATGAAATTCACTGTTACTTCCAGTACAGCTATGCCATTCTAAAAGAGGGCTTAACGGAAATGTGTCCTGAAAAGTTAATCAACTTGCGTTGAACTTTTTGTTATTGTGGTAGCATAATTATGTTCAATATGTGTACCAAAAATAGATATGCATGGATGAAACTCATAGACACGGGACACAATTGAAAATCAGATCTGCAAGATCCGAGTACATACATACTACACTCACACTTTTAATTTAATTAAAAATTACGAAAACTATAAAAAAAATCGTTTGTGTTCTATTCCTGGGAACCAATTTTTCATAGTATGATATTCAAAACATTTAACTCATTTTGCGAACTGAGATAGTTGCGGAAATAAATATTCGATAGATCTTGGTGATTTTCCAGGTAGAGGATAATACGTTATAATATTTTGTTAAGGGATATAAATTAGTTACTGCAAATAATGAAGGAATAATTTATATTTTATCACTACTGGAAAAATGGTGCATCGATACATCCGTTAGCTAGAAATGTATTCCTGCGCCGATTTCCCCGTTTTAGAGGATGGTCACGAACATNGCACACTTGATCCAATCCAAAATTCATCAACCGAACTAAAATATTCAAAATGAAAATTATAGTTTCCATTGATTACATAGATAAAAAAAAATAAAAAATAAAACACCCGCAGACTTTGACTGACGGTAATATATGGCCTGGAAAGTTAAAACTTTTTGTAATTGTTTTTTTTTTTTTTTATACTGGTAATTGAACCTATATCAAAGATTGTTTTAGAGGATGGTCACGAACATTAACACATTTAATTTATGAAAAGTCGAAAGTATTGATTGATCTTATGTAAGGCACCGTTTGGAGGGAACGGTCTTGGAAATAAATTCCAGCATTATCCTCTCCTTGGTATACGTCTGCAATCAAATAAGAAAATTGTATATTAGCTTTTGTCATACGCTTGTAACACCCAGAACGAGTGTTCGGAGACTTATCAAATTATATAGTCTCACCACAGTAATTGATCTAGCCATGTCCTTCCGTCCGTTCGTCAGGAGGCAAATTTTCGAAAATCGAATTTGGTTGTTGAGAGGTCAGACATATGATCAATGTGTNGCAGGATTTGACCTTGATATACAAAATTTGGCACATATATTTTATTGAAAAATAGAAAATCGAATTTGTTTGTTGAGAGGTCAGACATATGATCAATGTGTTTTTTAAAAAATTGGCATGAGCAGTTGAAAATNTTTTTTAAAAAATTGGCATGAGCGGTTGAAAATCAAATGTACCTCCAGTACATCAATGTGGTCCAAAAAGGGAATTTAACTCAAAACTACGAAAAAATCGCATTAATTTCAACGAAATTTGATCAATGTGAATGTTAAAAATGGGCATGGTTCGAAGAAAATTATGGGTCTTAATGGAGGGTTTCACGCGAAGTTACCCACAAAAATTAATCAAATGCAAAGAAATTTGGTTATTCAATGATCATTTATATAATACATACATATTTGTCACGATGATCATTATTAGATAAAAAACCGAGATATCTCCAATACAACTATGCGGTCCTTAAACAGCGTTTCAAGCAAAATTATTATCAAACATTAATGACATTCAACAAAATTTCTTTATTGAGTGAAATGAGATATAATCAATTTATTTTTAAGAATTGGGAATTATTGGATAACAACCATAGGTACCCTCAATTCACCCATGTGGTCGGAACCGAGGGTTTTAAGCAAATTTAGGCAGAAATTTTATTATTGAGAAATCACAAATTGTATACCAATAATGTGAATTATTGTATGAAAATCAGAAGAATTTCCAGTACACCTATTTTGTGCAACAAGTGGGTATTAAACAAATTGAGTAATGGGAAATATGATCACTGTGTGTAACACAAATTAGGAAATTAGGAAGCACTTTCTCAAATATAAATAATATCATTTTATTTTAATTTTTAAGAATTTACACAAAATGTCCGAATATAATTATGCTCAGTTAAATTTGTATTCTTTTTATTTTATTTATTTATTTTTTTTTGTGTACCAGTTCGTAAGAGCGGCTGTAGCGGATTCGCGAAGCATTCTCCATTTGGAGTATGCGTGTTCGGTTCACTGTATGCTGTTTTCGGTATCAATTGTAATTGTGTTTTTTTTTTTTTTGCTATATATTTTTCTTGTTTTTTTGCTATGAACTGTGGCAATGCCTAATTAAAGTGGTAGGTACTNTTTTGCTATGAACTGTGGCAATGCCTAATTAAAGTGGTAGGTACTCAAATTCAAGTATGGCATAAAGGTGGCAGTGAAAGTGCGAAAAAAATACGAAATCAAAGAACAGCAATAATACAATATGAAATAAGCAAGAATGCCAAATGAACCGCAGCGAAAATGCACACCACGGCATGCAACATAAAAGATACCAATTTGCAAGTAATTAACAACAGTTTTATGTTAAATCAGCCGCATAATATCACAACAATTGCAACAAATATAATGGGCAACAAAACACAAATCCCGTCAAAAAAGTACTTAACTTAAATTTTCAAATTTAAAATAAATACGCTCAAAAACAACAAGAGATACGTACAAAGCATATTCAATATACATGCTAAAAACTCGCCTTGCTAGTGTGCGTGTGTGTGCGTTGCCTTTGTCACCTCAAATAACACCTTGCTTATTATGTGAGTGCTCTAAGTATATGACAATTAACACTTTTGTGCCCGGCTCTCCTATGCTGATATGGGTGATATATGTGTGCCATAGTATTGATTGAATATTTGAAAATAATCATTAAAAAGTCTAATTATTTTACTAATTTGTAGGCTCTTCTTTTTGACTACAACGAGCTTAGAAAAACAACTGTACATGGCTACTGAAACAAAGAAAGCAAAGAGGAAAAGTTGAAACACGTGTGAACAACAAACAATTCACATACTCAAATGAAGTGCAATTAGGAAATAATACTTTCTTAATGAGTGGCTGCGTTGTATGAAAGCCTGAATGCGGTTATGGCTGCTTAATGAATGCGGTGGCAGTATCCGCAACCATGTAGGAAACATTGG
>JXOS01010463.1:0-10945 GCA_001015075.1 Cirrula hians
AGTCATTCATTTTATAGAATCATCAAAATATCGCTGCAATCAGTAACTTCCGAGTAAATAACTGGGAATTTTAGTCATTCAAGTAAAATCTCGATAAAAACGCGTACGCGATGTTTCTGAACGAATGGACTCATGTCATTCAAGACAGACAAGGTAATGGGAATTACTAAGAAACAACAGATCCAGATTTCAGCACCATTCAAAACAAAATCTAGTGTTCATCGGCGCTTAATTTCTTTCCATCGTTTAAGTAGCTGGGGCCCAGGTCTGGAGAATATGTTGGGTCCAGCAGCAGTTCGAAGCCCGATTCGTTCAATTTCGCCATAGTTTCCATTGATTTGTGATACGGCGCATTATCGTGATGAAAGAGCAGGGCCCGTTTTTGCATAGTTTCTTCATTCAAACGCTCCAATAAAAGTCGCCGTTGATCGTTTTTCCACTTCAAGATAGTTGATGAATATAAAACCATGTGCATCCAAAAAGGCTGATGCCAGCTGAGTGTTGTGACTTTGCACGGTTTGGAGTTGTTTCACAATGTCCATCCCCTTAGATGAAATGATGAAGTAATGTTTCATCTAAAGTTACAAATCGGTGCATAAATTCCAGTTTATATAGTATATTTATCCATGACATATCCAACACATTCCTTTGATACCTTTAAAGTCGCAGCTTTCTCAATCAACTTCACTTTCCTGACATCTACAATTATTTTGTGGACTTGTTTGATGCTTTTGTCGGGAATAGCCTGTTTGGACCGTACACTAAGTGCATTGTCCTCGATATTCATTTAACCTCATTTAAACTTGAAAACCACTTCTCAATGGTAGTTTTCCTATGGCCAGGTTCGAAAAATGTTTAACAAGCCAAATGCAACACTGTTTATTATTTCAGCAAAAATCAATGCTTTATTAAGACACGAAATTCTTTTTTATCCGTTTTTTTCAAACCAACAAAAGTAGATTCACTCTAAATGCTGTAACCCACAAATTAATAGCTCGTCAACTGTCAAATTTATGTACGAGTTTTATTAAGATTGACTAATAATCATATATATTTAAAACCAGTAGCGCCATCTATGTGTAGGTCTACGAAGTTTTCAGGCTTAGTTTTAGTTGGTTTAGACCATCGAATAGTTCATTATAAATTATTAAGTGCAATGCTTAGGTCACAATCTGTCTAAACAGCGTAAGTCATAACCAATTTAAAAGGATATTGGAAAAGATTTGTGAGCACTATAATTCAGTTCTTAAGGCCGTTAATTTACATTCAACTCGTTAAAGTAAAAAGAAAGAAATTTCTATATTTCAGAAGAAAAAAATATTTATTCCATATTTAATCTATATATTGTTGTTGTTCACTTTTCAAAATCAGTTGTGGTTTTGAAATGTTATTGATATGTTTGCAATATTCAGAAGCAAAATTTTTCTGAAGCATACGGTTAGAATTAAACTAGAATTTCATAGTTAAATTAACCAATGGCATTGATATAATATTCAAAAGCAATTAACATAATCAGTGAAAAATTCTGCATATTTGGTAAATACCCTAATCCGACTATTAATATTTATTTTCACTAAAAACGCTTGAAAGATAGGATAGATATATCACTCACGGCCAAGACATGACTAAACAAACTTGGCCATATTTGAGGCATTTTCCAAAAATGTAGTAACCGCATAGAACTTATTCCTATGATTGTCAAAACCAAATTACAAAATAAACTTAACTTAAATTATAGTTCATAAATAAATGATAAATTTTATAAACATAAAATAAAGCATATTTAATGGATCTCGTGCTGTACAAAGGAATCGCTGTAATCGAAAATTTTAAAGTTAAACTTGCTGCGAAATATATTCTAATAATTTGCGTTTTATTCTTAGTACAGTTGTTTTTTTTTTTTTTTAATTTCTGCATAAGTGTTTATATTGAAAAAAGTTTCTCTTTTTTATTTTTAGGTGAGCTACTTAAAACCAATTAAATTGTAAGTACAACGCATACTATGCAGCATGGCTTAAACGAAATCAAAGTAAATAGGGTATATATTTTAAATGTGTTACAACAACAAAGTACTTTTTACAATCTACATTAGTAATAAGTAAGCAAATAAATAAATTGTTCTAAATGCTTTCTATACAGCAAAAAGTTTTAAAGAGAACATAAAATTCACCTGTAATCGCCTGAAAGCAGCTTAAACAAACTTAAGCTCTTTACATGACAACATTTGGCAATACTTTTGGACATTCGCTGCAAGGTTTCGCTACGCGCTGCAGCCGAAGCACTGCCATTAAATTAATCCCACAATTATGTTTAAATACTTTTTGGTACAGCAAGCAAAAACCGAAAAATCCCTAAGCAATCTGCACGACAGCCACTGTCGTGACAACCGATGCTATACTGCGCCAAAAATAAACTAACAAGTCAGAGGAAACGTAGCCACAGCAAACTTTAAGTAGCTTGAGTTGGTAAACTTTCCTAAGTCGGCAGGAACAGCAAACCATTGCCAAGACGACCACATTCAATGATTGATTGAAGCTTTTAGCAAAATTAAACACCAACGCAGCATTAGACGAACAGTCCTGGCGTCAGCAATAAAGCTGACATAGATAAACATAACCAAGGCAACATTATAATCACTTTGTGGCAGGAATAACGCACTGCCTGGGAATTAAGCAGATAGACGTACCTGGCTCGTAACAAGTGCCGCGCATACGTAACTCAATCAACAGCTGCTTTTACAAGCGTTTACTTATGACAGCTTTGCTTTTATCTATTTTGCGTTGCCGAACTTTTTTCCATGCCGCTCAGCGAGTTGAAATTTCAAGGTAGGACAACAATAAATGTTTCGCATTATGCACGGACATATAGCCTTAGAGATCATTCAAAATTTTCCTTTTGGGAGATTATAATTTTGATTGAAATAAGAGCAACACAAACAATTAAGCGCAATAGCAACAATAACTAAGCTTAATTGTTTATCCGCAGGTGTAGGTGTGTGTGCGTCCGCGTGCAAATGTGCGGGGACTTTTGTCTGTGTGTTTGTAGATAAGCTTAAGCCAGGCAATGCCTGATGGCAGCAGAGTCGCACCACATCAAGTACAGTCGGCTTAAGCCAACAACACTACACTTGCATTACCAGACGTTGGCAGCTTTGATGCATGGCATAAGCTGATACAAGATAGACTAAACTAAGCTATAGAGCAGCTTGCCGTTTGGTTTCTTATCCGGCAAACGAAAAGTTTAAATTTGTACGTATAGTTGGCGTAATAGCCGTTTGCCACACCAACTAGAGCCAATGCACTATTGCAAACAAATATTAAATTTTTCAATATTTTTAATTGAGTTTCTGACACATAGACACATTGTTATAGTCAAATTAAAACCAGCCCCTAATGATATAAGGTGCACTCAAAAATAAACTATGCTCTTAATTTGGTATGCTCATGATAAAGTAGAATTCTAAAGCGAAGTCACATTTAAAAATATGCAAAGATCCGTAGGTCCCGCCCCGAGTTAAAGTACACTTTACTTGGAACCTTGCGTNACCGCCCCAAGTTAAAGTACACTTTACTTGGAACCTTGCATTAATTTAATAGCAATCTAAATGCAATTTTACNCCCGCCCCGAGTTAAAGTACACTTTACTTGGAACCTTGCGTTAATTTAATAGCAATCTAAATGCAATTTTACCTAGCTTTAGTCAATTGTGAGCTGTGGTCTATTCGACTACTCCACATAAAAAAAAAAATACAGCGAAGAATGTAACAGTCTGCTGAGGTCGCCATGTATCTACGTCGCATCCATAATATTTCAAGTAAATCTATTCAAATTTGGTCAGAGCCCTCTTTTCGGACCATATAGGTGTATTGGAGGTTTCGCTGAGGTTCATCGAAGCATGTGCTTTTTTGGTACACACATTGATCATAATTATGAAAACTGACTAATAAAATATCAAAGAACTTGATTCATATTTCTGGCTAAACCCTCCTGTCTCACCACATAGTGTACTGAAAGTACCTCTGATTTTCATCCAATCCTGCACATTTTTGGTACACACATCGAACATAATTATGATAACCCAATAATAAAATTTTAACCCAATAAATACATTTTTCTAGCTATATTTGCTGAAAACTTTTTCTTTTGGGACAACATAGCTGTACTGGAGGTACCTCTGATGTCAATCAATCTTGTTCATTTTTCGTACACTACTTGAATAAATATATGCTCTTTCAATTCAGAGAACAAATTTAAAATATTTAAATAATAACTGTGGGTAATTCTACACTGAAATCGCTATTGGGACCACAAAGTAGCACTGGAGGTACTGCTGATTTTTATTAAATCACGACTATGCTTATCAAATCGGTATATAGTTTGTTAGGTGCCGGTCGTTTGTTCTAGGTATTACAAACGTTAGACCAAAATTAATATACACTTAAACGCTTTCATTGGCGACTTGTATAAAATTAAAATTGTTTGTAGAAAATAATTATGTTTTTCGAGAAAATCATTGCGTTTCGCTATGTTATAGACAAGTGATCAACTTAACGTCTATCAAACACAGGTATCGATTTCAAATTTTTAATGTCACGTTCGTTTTTAACTTTAAACCATTTTTGAGAAGTTTTATGCTTCACCCCGACTAAAGCTATTCAGAGCATACTTTATTAAAACAAGTAAGAAGTTGGCTAAGGCCAACAGTGTGATCCACGTCACCCAAAATTGTTAAGTCCAGAGAAGGTACAGTTATGAAGTTGGAGATATCTCGAATTATTTTTTGGGCAAAATTTGCTTAAAACCCTCTTTTCGGACCACAAAGGTGTACTGGAGGTACCTCAGATTTTACAATCATTGATAATAATGATGATCCCATAATCATAAAATTTCGAAAAATTTCATTAATTTTTCGGATACATTTTGTAGTTCATTTTGCGTAAAACCCTCTTTTCGGACCACATAGGTGTACAATTATGCCCATTAGATGCTATGATCATTAATCTAATTACGAAATTTCAGGATGGATAAGCGCTAAAGCCCCAATTTGGAATAAAGACGTGTACTGTAAGTACCTGACATATTGGTCGGATCGTGTCCAAGTTCAAACTTAGATCTAAAATTTTTGCAATTCTAGCACAACGCGTTCTTTTAGAATTAGATGACGAACAGACGGACATCGCTATATCGAATTCTGTGGTGAGACTGATCATATCGCTAGATATTTTGTTAGGTGTCCGATCGCTAGTTCTAGGTGTTACAGACCAATAACAATAAACACTTAGCCAATTTCATTGTTGACATAAATAAGAACTTTTTAAATCTTTAAACGCAGGTTTTAATTGGACTCAAGCCTCGGGCCACAAGGTTTCAGGTTATTGGAATATTTAAGTAAGGTACGCTTTAACCCGTTCTTGTCGGTTAACTATTTGTCTAATACCTCATCTATAATGTACTTTAATTTAGCGTTTAATAAAAATATATCATATTTTTTTATTTCTAGAAACTGCCTTAACCTCAAAACTATTGTTTGCATTTATACCAAACAGTCCATTTACTGGGGCTATTATGGGTTTGTGAAAAGTATGTGTTTCCGACTATACATTTCTTATAGACACACTACTGTGTTAAAAAAGTAATGTTTTATTTTTACGCTGGTAATACTTTTAGTGACATCTGTACCAAATTTTATTTGAATGTCATCATTAGTCATATGGTTAGGCTTGTGTTTTCTTAACGACTAAAAGTGATTTTGGGGATATTTACAATATGTGATTTTGCTGAGCGAGTGTCAGTAAATTGTTTGCGGAAATTACGGCTGCGGAAATGTGTAGAATGTTGGCTTCGATGAATCGACTATTTCACATGTTTATAAAATGTTTATAAGTGGTACAAAGACTTCAAAGAGAGTGTGTTGATGACTTGAAACGCTCCGGACGAACATCAACGTCAGCTGATGACCAACAAGGATTTGGTTCTAAAAAATCGTTGATTGACAATTAGAGACATTGTCGATATAGATGGCATTTCAATTGAAATCAGTTCAAACAATTTGGGCCTTAGTAAAGTCAAACCTCGTTTAATGCTAAAAACATTTAATTTCCTCGAAATAATTCGTGAATTTTTCGCCAAAAATTCTACTCATAGCGTTCCGCAACCACCTTAATCAAACTCAAAAGAGCTCTTCGGGGACGCCGCTCTGAATATATTGAATACTTTCCACGTGTATCACTGTGCGCTTTGAAGGTTATACCGCGAAATGACTTTTTGACATTCTTCGAGGAATGAAAAAAACGTTGACATAAGTGCATTATATCAGAGATGGAATACTTCAAAATAGATTAGGATGAAGAGAAAATTCGATTGAGCGATGTTCGTCAATCCGACTACGTGTCACCTAGTTTTTGAGATTTATTGATGAATTATGGTTTCTGAACATATTTTGCAAAAGGAAATGTCAAGTTCGTAAATGAGCAAAATCGGTGTATAACTTCGGCTACCACCCATATACAACTTGCTCCCGATTTCACGGAAATTACCATATAAACCAGGGGTTTCATGGCATGCTTTTGAAATTTGGTAGAGGGGCGTTTCTGAGTGAATACCATAACATTCTACAATCAAATGAGTGAAATCAGAGCGTAATTTTTGGCAACTATTGAAATTGCTTGAAATAGTTTGTTGCTTTTATGAATTGAATGACTGGTTGGTATTACATACACGGTCTTGACCGACTTTTACTCCGTTTTTACTTTTCTGTATTCTATAACAAATGTTCAATAAAATAATAACCTAGATAAAAAAATAATTTGGATACAAAAGTTAGAAATCTAACAAGAATAATTTTTGGAAAAAAATTACAGTATGCTTCAATAGGCACAATAGCATTACAATCAGTATGCTTCGACCAGGACCATGACCAATGACCCTGTGGCTGTACAACTAACATTATTAACACTGAGCGAACTGGCTAGTTGACGTCCAGTTGACTAGTAGCTATCTTCTCTTCTGTACTGATTAAAACTTCATTTCTTTCGCAAGTATTTCATAAACTTATTATTTTCTGTGACCATTTTGAGCTGGTTGAAAGTCGCGTCAGAAACGTTCAAATCAGTTAATAATTTCTGGAGCCTCAATTAGGGCATTAACTTCTGATGTTATGTTCCCATACTAAGATTAATAGAAATTTTATGGAATTGGCGCAAATGCCGCATACCTCTGAATTTTAGGAATATGTTTTGTTAAGATTTTTTCTTTCAACATTCCACAATTTGAATTAAATCAGTCCATAATTTCGGGATCCTCAGATATGAGTACAACCTCCAGTTTGTAAATCGCAAAATACTGAAACTATATATAGCTGCAATACTTGCATGCTATTCCTCAATGAATGCCTGATGGTTATTATGAAGTAGATCTTGAATGACATCTTGTTTTATTATAGACGTCACCAATGAAATTTACAAAGTGTATACGTGTGTAACACCTATAAAAAAAAAAGACGGAGACATATCAAAATATATACTGATATGATCATCATAACCACAAAATTATATATAGCACTAATCGTCCGTCCGTCCGTATGGCCGTCTGTCCGTCCCTCATCATATTCTAGAGCAAACGAGTTAGGCTATTATTACCAAATTTGGCACTCATAATATATGAAAAAAGGAAAATAAAACAATATTCCTATTACCTCCAGTGGACCTCTTTTTAAAAAATAGGGGCCTTGAAGCTACTGCAGCCTTAAGAGTTGATATTTTGTAAAGAAATGTCGTAATTAGATTAATTATAAAAGCATCTAATTATGTTCTAAAAGGGGCGTGCTTGGATGAAAATTCGAGGTACCTCCATCACACGTATTTAATCAGAAAAAGAAGTTTTAACCGTATTTGGCCTGACAAATTTATTAAAGTCAGCGATCAGAATTATGAAAATCCAAATCTCTAGTACACCTATGTTGTCCGAAAAGGGGTTTCTAAGCCAGACAATGTTATGAAATACAACAAAATTTTGTTATTGAATGATCATAATTGTAATCGGTGCGTGTAAATAATGACATGTTTCATTGAAAATCAGAGATATCTCTTATACACCCATTTCATACAAGACGCTTCTAAGCAAATATAGTTAGACGCATTGATCAATTTCAACGGAACTACATTATTGATGGGCGATCATATAATCTATGTTTTCAACAAAAATTGAATTCTTTTAATGATAATCTGAAGGTCCTTTTGATTCTAAAATATTATTTAATTAATATTGTGACTTTTCTAAACTTTACAAATGAGAGCCATATACCCGCTCTCGCCTGAGGTCGATTGTAATTTTTCATTAATTTTGCTTCATTATGAAAACGAAAACAGAACATTGCTTCGAAAAATGTTCAAGATCGGTGGGGATTAAGATATTGCTGCTTTGCTAACAGCCTTATCAGAATGATATTCTTATATAAAATGCTTTAAAGTTCCTCAATATATCTTATTGAAATTAAAAGTATCCCAACAACCGATTTTGGAGATGCTTATCATTTTCAAATCTTACACAGTGTTAATGCGTTGCGTAACTTCTCACGACTCAATGAATAGTATAACTTGCATTTTTGTATTTTGTTGAAACTAGAGGTGACAAGAATATACATTACACCAACAATTGCAGTGTAGCAGTTGGAAAATTCAATTATCTTTTTCCGTTCACAGCATGGCAACTGCACTTGCTGACGTTGTTTTTTGCACTTGGCAGCTGAAATTGTTGGTGTTTCACGTTGATTTAATTAAGTGTAGTTAAATGAAAATGCAAATGGTACACAGCGTTGCGTTGAAAGTGTCATATTTTCACACTATTTATTATTTATATAATTCCCCCCCTTAGTTGCGTGTGGTGTGTTGCCTGTGTTTTGAAAGTTTATTTCATTTGGGTGTTTCAGCGTTCCATGCACTTGCGCTGATGCTATTGTCCTGTGAGTGCTTGTGTGTTTTATTTAGACACTAAAAGTGTTCAATTTTTTTATTTAATTTTTTGTGTGTACATTAGTTTTGACATCACGTTTGTAACATCCAGAACGGACACCGACCAAAATGTATACCGTTGTGATCATTATCCCCATAGGAATTCATCTACACATGTCCTTCCGTCCGTCCGTCTGTAAACAAAAACTAGAAAGAAGAAAAAAAGAAGGTAGACTCTATCAAAAACTTTTAGATTGAATTTAGAATTTCGCTACAATCCGATCAAGATTTGGGGTGCCCCCTGTGCACTTATCTAATCGGAATTAAAGACATGCCTACTAGAGCCGTCAGATTTGATTTTTTTAAATGGAATTTCGTAATAAGCATCTAAACGTGATAGAAAGCAGATGCAAGTCTAGTACAACCATGTGGGTCCAATTAAGGAAATAGGGAAATTTTCGCAAAAGTCATTATTTAAATTCAACACAATTTAATTATTAACTGGAGATACATATCACCAATGTTTATCAAAATTGGGAATGATTGCATGAAAATTTGAATTTTCGCTAATGTCGTCCGAAAATAGGGTTTTTAACAAATTTGGCGAAAACAATTTATCAGAAATTACGATCCCTCAATAATTTAATTATAAATGTGTAAATGTGTGTGCCCAAAGTAGAAATCATTGTAAGAAAATTAAAGATATTTCCAATGCACCCATGTGGCCTGAAATGAAGGTTCTCAGCAAATACAGCCAGAAACATTGATCAAGATAAACGGAATTTCATTATTGAGTGGACGGATATATAATCAATGTTTGTAACAAAATTAGGCATGAAAGCATGAAAATCGGAAGTATCTCGGAAACAGCTTTTCATTCCAAGAATATTGATTTGTTCATATTATTACTTCGATGTTCTTAACAATTTGGCAGCGACGTGAATCTCACTGGTGGCCTAGGCGGATTATAGCTTCCATACTTTTTATATTCGCCGCCAATGAAATTGGTAAAGTGTATATTAGTTTTTGTAATGTCTGTCATACCTAGAACGAGTGCACGGAGACATATCAAAATATATACCGCTATGACCAGCATCACCACAGAATTCGATATAGCGATGTCCCTCCAGCTGTCATCAAATTCTAGAGAGAACGCGTTGAGCTTAAATTACCAAATTCGGCACTCATAATCTATGAAAGAGTGTTAAATAGAAATTCGAATTTGAACCCGATCCAACCAATATGCCGGGTTCATCCGTTACTGCACTCTTAAGAGTTCATATTTTGCAATTATAATCCTGACCCAAAAATGGGCATGGTTGCATAAAAATCCGAGGAATCTCCAGAATACGAATGTGGTCCAACAAAAAGTTTTAGGCGAAATTATTAAATTCAACGAAATTCCATTTGTATATTGATCTAAATATGAATAATGTGTGTACTAAAAATTTAAATGATTGGATGAAAATCGGAGATACCTCCAGTACACTTATGTTGTCCGAAAAATTAGTTTTAAAGAAATTTGTTCAGTCAAATTTATCAAATTTTCATACTGACTGAAAGCATAATCAATGTTTTATAACAAAAATGGTCATGTTTCGATGAAGATCTTCGGCTCCTTATGAACACCAAGAATAGCGTAAATAGTGTTTTTTCAATATTGTGACTTCTCTGAACTTATCAATTTGGGACGGACGTGTATTTCACTGTCGGCCTAACCCTTCTGTGACTTTATTACTTTTATTTTATTATTATTATTTTTCTTTTCTTTTTTGTTTCACTGTAGCCAATGCAAATTTTTAATTTAAATTGTCAGTTATATATGCTTGCGGCAACATTGACACAGAAAACAAAGTGTCTGCATAACGTATGCGCATACAAATGCCAAAAAACAAAAAGCTAAAAATTGTATGGGAATGTGGGAAATTCCACAAAAGGTTCGCTGCAGGCCAGCATCAATACTTTTACATTTCATTGTTTTTTTTTTTTTTTTTTTTT
>JXOS01010463.1:10997-23625 GCA_001015075.1 Cirrula hians
TTTTTTTAGCTTAATTCTCGGTTATAGACGCGCGTATGCTGTTGCGGAATTGCCAGTAATGAGCAAATTTGCTGCAGTTCAGCTAGAAATATAAACGCCGTGTGCATATTGAGGGATTCATTAAATTGCAATGTAATTAAAATTGTTTGCTTTTACGGCTGTTGGAGCATTGAGTTGTGGTGCATCTGTGCAAGAATGCCAATCAAAACAAAAAACCAGACTCTTAATTCAGCTGACTAAATTGGCTAAGCACTATAATAAAGTTTAACTGATGCAAATTTTGCCTGTCATATAGCAATAGTTCAGTTTTTGTTGTTTAAATTACTGACAAAAGGAAGAATACGCAATTAATAACAAATAGAACACAATAGTGAAGTGTCTCCACGTGGCTTGTTAATCAACTGAAATTATCCAACCGTCATAACAATTTACTGACTTATAAGGTGAAAATGTTAAAATAATGGAATAACTAAATTTAACTGTACACAGCGTTTGTCATTCTTTAGGTCGGTTTGTAAAAATTCCATAAATTTAACAAATTGAAAAAACCAACTTATTTCTGTCTATGCGGTATTTTTTAAATACGTGCCATTTTCGCTGCGTTTCCCATTTCATTTATAAACATGTCTGGTGGTATGGCGAAGACTTCGGCGTGGATGATTGATTTAAAGCATAAAGCAAATTACTGGGCTAAAATAAGTCCTAAGGCACACCATATTGTTCAAAACAGTATTCTTCAAGAGTTAATATCCACCGATATGAANTCAAAGCTGGAAAACTGGGTAACGTACGTTGCACGACCTGCATAGTGTGATTTGCAGCACACCATATTGTTCAAAACAGTATTCTTCAAGAGTTAATATCCACCGATATGAATTGCCATAGACTGTTTGCTATTCTCTGAAAAAATATAATCAAATGAAGGAAAAGTAACGTTTAAGTCATACGACGGTGTTTTATGGACTCGGACATTTGCTTTCTGTTCATTTCTCAAATGTGTCAATTATTCTTATTAACACAGAGATATATGCTTGACCAGTCATTCAACCATTTAAAATACTGTTTATCCAAATTTCAATCAACGTGAACGGTCTGTTATCAATATTCTTCCTTAAAATGTGCCCTAAATTCGTGCCACTAACACAAAAATGGTGATCGTGGAGACTATACTACACTTTGGGTGTAACAACACAGTCTCTGATCGATGCAAGGAGTTCAGTGGAACGTCTTCGTCAAATTTGGTCAGAAAAATTAATCAAATTGAACGAAATTTAATGATTGAGTTATCATATTTATGTTCTACGTGTGTACCAGAATTGGACATGATCGAATGAAACTCAGAGATACCTCCAATACACCTATAGGATTCGAATAGTGCGTTTTGAAAATATTTGGACAGAACAATCAAACTAAACATTTGCAAGTAACGTATATCCCACTGTCAGCCTAAGCCAGCTGTAACTTTCTTACTTGTTTTTTTTTTTTTGTATACTTCCTAATCCCAAACGTTATATTTTTTAACAATTATAAAATCTGTTGATTACTCAGGAAGCAAAATATTTAGTCTGTCAAGAATGGAGTTACACAAAGAATGAACTAATTTTTCAATTTGCTTACCCATTAACCATACTTGCTTATTGCAAATTATGGGAAATTTGCAACAAAAAAAATAAATAAATAATAATAATTGTCATTTTTGAAGATGAAACTCTTTTCACAAATATTACGATAATATTTGTATATTTAACTTATTTTTACTATTGTTTTATATTTCTATAATTTATTACTATTTTGATCATTGGTCTTTTCGTTAACTTTAAATTTGGTCGCAGCTATCACACATTGAAGTCGGTTTTTCATCTAATTAAGCACCTTTGCCATTTCATAAGAGCTCGAAATTTTTGCCATTCTACCTACATTGCTTTGTTAATTGCTGTTCCGATTTGTATTGCCTCCTTCTTTAAATCCATCATAAATTTTCGATAGGATTTTGGTCACGACTTTGATGTATTCACCACTCTCTCGCAGTTATGTACCAGGCAAATCTGTACATATTAGCATTATGCTTTGGATCATTGTATTCAAAAATTTAAATCTGTCTGTTTGTTGTCATTTATGAAGCTTAATGGATTCACGCTCTTCAGATGTCACGTAACAATATTTGGTTTCTGTTGCGCACCAATGGATGTATCGATAAAAGCTAAGGATGCTTGTTCTTTGCTTGAGATGCATCACCAAGCCATAATCGAGATTTTTGCAAATTTTAACAGTTGGTATTAGGTTTCGATTTTTTAAAGAAGTTAAGGTTTTCCGCCACACTCTGGCTGGGCCATTATTCTCATAAACCATGATTTTTGACTCATCGAAAAATATGACGTTCTCCCAATACTCAGGTGGTTCCAAAATTTTCAAAATTTTTTAAAGATAGCAATGGCTTTTAACGAGGAAGTCTCACCGAATACTTGTATCACATGAGAAAACGATTAGTCAAAGACCTGCTTGACCTCGACTCCAAGTGTTCTGGAACCTTTGGAGTAATTATCTGCAACGCTATATGGTCATAACGTTCAGATATTTAAGGCTTTCGACCACTTCCATACTTCAGATTCAGTCTTACCTCGTTTTTAGCTGGGTTTAGAAAATTTATTTTGGAATTTGTGTTACAATAATTTTATTTTTTTCATTTTTATTAACTTGCATTATGAACTAACATCTTATATTACTTTCATCATATAAAGGTTTTTCGAATAACATTTGCTTTTTGGATTGCATGGAAAGGATAAAAATTTAAAGCTACTTTCGATTCACAGAAGGCGCTTTGTTCCAAAATCAGAAAATGTTTGAGTAACCCCAATGGCTTTTCGAGAGTATATTTTTTAAATTACACAAGAAATGTTACCTTGCCAAAACCCATTAGACTTATAATCTGCCACAGATGGACTTTTATAATCGCATAAACTAAAACTTATTATTAAAACTCTTAAATAGGCTGCCTTATTATTACCATGTTAATCTTATGTCAATTGCAACGGGAACCCTGCAACTTTGAATATCAATTCTACATACTTTTTTGCCATTTTGTGCAATGATTAACCCAATTTATTTAATTTCCATGTTATTATAAGTTCATTTTCAGTTACCTTGTTAACTTGTTAATTTTTGTTGATAGCGTACATACTAGCATAGATAAAGCTTCATTATTACTACAGATTATTATTATTTATTATGATAAAATACCTTCAGCACAGTGTTGCTGTAAAATGTCGAGGAGAACGAAAAATCTTGCGGTTCTCACGGCAATTCAAAACACCAGCTTCGGCAAAAATTCCACGCCATTTTCAATCAAGAATTTTCGCAACGACAAAAGCCAAGTCGGCCGACAAAAGTTTTCACCGTAAGTGAAAAGGTAGCAAAATTAAGCCATTGTTCTGCTGCGTTGCTGCTCGCTCGGACGCAATCGCACTGCGTTGCGCAGCCCTTTTCAGAGTGTTCATTATGAGCCAACCGCATTGTTTGACAATATTTTTTTAATTGCTGGGTTTCACTTGAAAACCACTTGCGTGCTTTTACAAAATCTCATCAGCTCGTTTTGTTATGTGCTGCGCTGAATGGCATCATTTTTCATGCACAAGTTTGCCACACAAACGAAACACGAAATTTATGATAAATCATAATTCATTGCTAACGTGCGTGCTGCGTACGCTGCGACGCTTTTGTTTTCATTTAAATTAATTATTTTTTAAATTACATTATTTTCATTTTTTTATTTTTTTATTAATGATGTTCGTAAATACTTCAAAATGTAATTTGCTTGTGTTTCCGACATCGTTGCTTATTAGCATAAAAAGCTGCCTAAAATGAGGCAAGTGCACAGTATTCAAGCATTGACCTGCACTCTTGACAGGTCTATATAAGTGTAGTTATTCTAATAAGCTCTATGCTGTTTTATGTCCACTTTATATCAATTTTAATGAAAATTAAATTGCTGCGCACAACGTGATTTTTCATTTAATTTCCGCTGTAATATTTTAATTCGGCACATTTCTACATAATTGCTTACAAGTAGCCAAATAGCCCCTTAAACTTCAAAGGCACAATTTGCCTGGAAACAAATCAACTAAAACAACATTTAAAAATCTAGTATAAGCACAACAACAATCACGCACTTACAGCAAGAGATTCGTATTGCGCCTTATAGCTGTAACATTAATTGAAATAATTTGTGCTTTTAAATGCTATTAGTCATAAGACCTGCGGTGCGGGGTATGTCATTTAAGCTGACACAAACGAACGCACACGGACATTGATTGTATGCGTATAATTGCTATTGCTAGGGCTATGATTAGATTGCTTTTTCTGTTATTGTTGTAAGTATTTGCTTTTCTTATTTTTTTCCCCATTTTTATGACTTTAAGCGAAGCAAGCTTATCTAAACTTTGATATGAACGAAAATATTGCACGAATGATGAATGAAAATGAATTAAAATATAAATGCTCAAACAGAAATAATTATATGAGGCCCAAAAACAGGCATTAACAAATGAAAAACGTTTGTAGCGAGCAAAGGAAGATGATTTAATTAAATTTTGTAATTGCAAGCTTTACAAAATATAGTGAAATAAGATTCAATATCACATGCTCGATGATATTCAGTTTTAGAAAAAAATTTGTAAATTTACAACAATAAAATCCAAGAAACTTTTAATGCAGAGTACCACCAACTGTATTAAAATTGCATAAATGCGTTTGATAAAAAACAGCAATTAATCATATTAAAATCAATTAATATTAAAAATTTTTCAACGAAAATAGAATAATGAAAAATTCACACGATACATCATATTGGACTAAACAAACAGTAATATTGATACTTGCTCGATAATCCTTTATTTACAAGAAAAGCCTTGCATTTTTTTGTATATGCAAGCAATCAGGTTATTTATTGTTTTTATGTATATTGACTTCCAAGCATCTTATATGTCCTAGGTCTAGGATTTTGAATATTTTCATTCGCTTGCTTAAAATTAAAATTTGAATTGTCTGAAAATAAGACTTTTTTCCAATGTTTCTCAGACCCTTTGATGTGCTCCCTTGCAAATTTTAATCGAGGCCGATCGAAATGGGCCGCACGGTAACTTCTCAGTCCAGTATCACTGGCCGTTCACTGAACCGTTCTGCTACTTATTGTGAGCTTAAGTGCATTCACAATATCAACAACTGATGTTTCCGGAAGATTCTTAAGTTTTCTGACAACTCTCGTGTGATCCCTTGAATTGGTACACCCTGATCGGCCTCCACAATGAATGGTTGCAAGTTGCAACTTTGCCCGAGTTTTAAAAGTGTTCATAATAAAACTTAAGGTTTGGTTTGGTACAGAAATCTTTTTAATTTTAACCATTAAGAACCATTCTTATAATTAACATTTTGAATTCTGTGTTGTATTTTGAGCGATCCATCTTAAAAGCAAATCCAAAAATAATAGCTATGCTAGTTTTTATTCAATATTACATTCGTTATAACCTATCTTCTAATCAATGTCACTGAACACTCGCTACAATCCTCTCATTATAGAATTGTAACGTAAGATTTACAGTTCAATTTAAAAACATTTTAAGCAGTACAAAATGTTTGATTACATGAATTTCTTAGAAAAAAAAAAAAAAAAAGAAGACCGTCATTGCTGCACTTTGCATAGTTCATAAATTCCATTAACACTTGGACCGAAGTATAAGAGACATCCACAATACGACATGAAAACTGTATTGGGTGATTTGACAGCAAAGTTTGATATGGGCAGGGTTAATGCCAGTAAAGCTTCCGCAGAGGCACCACTTAGGATAATCACCTATCTCATTATCACAAGAATGGCGTTTGCACAAAGTGCAATTCACCACATTTCGTTCTCTCCAAATTCAAAATCGGATATCTTCATGTGAAGAAATAACACCGAAATCATCCAAAAGATACGTCAAGTATTTTTGGTATCTATTTTCCATTATTCAGTTTCCACAAAACCCTGATATAAATGTAAAATTATGCTATATGTACATTGAGCAATAAGAAGAATTATAATGTTCTACATATGAAAAAATCTCTGATGTCATGCCTAGATTGTAATCACTGTGAAAAGAAAGTAAAGACGTAAGTATGGCTAAACAAGGACTGTGTTGAATAATAGGACAATGTTAAATCTCAATAACACCGATTCGGACGATGAACTCCGGTATTTAGTGATTCACGTCTGAAATGCAGAGGTAATGTTGACTGACACTGATGAAATTGTCGGCTACAAGCATGAGTACCATGACCTAAACCGGGGAGAAAAAATTATGGACCGGGGTTCAAATATGCGAGATGTACAATTTGGCAACATCCGAATATATTGAATTCAAAAATTAATAACAATCCGAACAAAGTTACCAGAGACTTAAGTAAATCGAGCAAAACAAATATCGATCATATCTTTGTAAGACAAATTAACGTAAATAAGACAAAAACATACATAATTGAAACACTGATATTCGATCACTTTTCGATCTATACAAGTCTGTATTACAATACAATAAATGCCAGAACTGGTCAAGAGTATGAAGAAAGTCCTACTTCGTTTATTTGTAATATAAAAGTTTGTGCATTGATCAATAATATTAATTGGAGTGATATAGCTAAAGAAAATGATATCGATTCACTATACTATAAAATTCAGACAACCTTTGGTGACATGTATGATGAAGCCAAACGTCCGTTCCAAATTAAAAAGAAAAGAGAAACGAAGGTGTGGATGAATTCAGAGATTCTAGCTCTGTGCAAAACTCGCGAAAAATTATATAAAAGAAGGCGACGTCAGCCTTATGACCCACAAAGGCAGACTGAATATAAAAAATTCAGAAATTTGGTCAATAAAAAAATAATGTGGGCAAAAATTAACTCTTATAAAAGGCAGTTTGAAAGCGCTTTTAACGATGTAAAAAAAATTGGCAAATCATTAACGAAATAGAACGAAAACAGGCAGACAATGTTGACATCACAATCTTTAAATATATAAAAGAAAAAAATATTGATTTTATAGCTGAAAATTTTGGAGTATGCTTTCTAAAGAGTGTGGAGGAGATTGTGCATATTTGTACAGAAAAGGTCTATCAATCAGTGGTACACATAAGTACAGACAATACGGTTTATATAAAAGATGCATCAATAGGAGAGGTTTCAGATATTTTACAAAATGAATAGCCAAAAGTGTCCAGGTTCCGACGGTATCAGACCTAAAGATTTGAAAGACAATGCCCTCTGTTTAGCACCTACTATCACTAAGTTAATTAACTTATGGTTACAGAAAGGTGTGATGCCAAGCTAGGGCCGATACTTTTTTTAATTTATGCCAATAACATGCAAAAGCAATTAACAAACAAAAACATTTTCGCTTATGCAGATGACACTGCCATTATAACTACGCATGCGTGGTTGAACACGGCGATAGCCCGCATTCAACACAAACTTGACATAATAAGCAAATGGTGTCATGATAATGGTCTCATAATAAATAGCCAAAAGACAAAATTAATGTACATGAGACCGGGCCACATGATGGTGCCTCAGCTAATCGAAATAATTTATAAAAATTACTGTAAACAAATACCAAATGCTGGGGACACCGTCATTGACGTCGTGTCGAACTATAAGTACCTTGGTGTTATTATTGATGAACATTTTAAATGGCACCTGCATATTGTATACTTGCAAAAGAAATTGAGAAGCATTGCATTTGTATTAAATCGATTAAGTTTTTGTAGCAATTCGCATATCTTAAAAATAGTATACTTTTCTTTGACAGAATCGTACCTGCGGTACGGTATAACTGCGTGGGGCTCTTCGACTCATTGTACTCGGCTACAACGATGTCAGAATTGGTTGCTACGCATACTAAAAAAGAATAGAGTCATTGAACCTCTCTTAAATGTAGATTCGCTCTTCAAGCTAATAACTCTTAAGTTTTATAATTCTAATGCATATCGTGAAAAATTGACCACCCACACGAAACACGAAGAAAGATAGAACGTCGGTATAAAGTATCAATGTTCCAAAATAAATAAAAATATATGGCATGAATACTTTGAGATGTACTGTCCCTTGTCTGTTGAATGCATAGCCTATAGCACTAATAGAAGATATAAATGATAAATTCAAGGCAAAGAAGAAACTGAAGAAATTCTTCCTAAGTAATCAGATATCGTAATTAATATAGATCTCTGTTGTGTATTACGTTCACATTTATGTTTTGTATATATTTTCTTTCACTTGCTGCAATATTCAAAATTTAATTTATTTCTTTTCAATGCTCTTCACTTATTTCAATCAGATTCTTTCTTTCTTTTTACTTTTTAACAGTTTAATTTTTCTAAATTTATATTTTCGTAATTTTTAAATAAACTTCATAGTTGACTAATATTTGATAAATTTTCTCATATTTCTTTGAATTTATTTAATTTTATCTTACACTACTTCCTTCTGAAGTCTTTATAGTATTCTTCGGTTGCTCTCGTTTTATCTGGTTTTGGTAATTCGGCTGGCTGATAGAGGGTCGTTTTTAATCTGTATAAAAGTAATAATAATTTAATAATTTTAAAAAGTTTAGTACTGAATTATTTAATATATTTTGTTATTGTAGTTGTTTTATATAAATTTAGAATGATTAATTATTTATTAAAGAATTTGCTGTTTAGTATTTTACCTTCCCTGTCATTTATTATATATTTTTCTATGTAACTTATTATTATTATTATTTAAAGAGAAAAAAATGTAAATTCAACATTATATTGTGAAATAATTTAAAGCTCTGAAATTTAGACGGAGCCTACTGATTATGAGCTGTGAGTCGAAGCATAGCTGAGCTTTGGAGCTCGACTAACACACATCCAACGATAGGCCGTCCCAAGGTTATTTCAAAGTCGAATGACGTTCACAACCACAAGCTATAATTTAATTAGTTGAACTTTATTGATACACTCACTTGTAACAAAAAATTTTAAATTCAATTGTAACAAGTAATAATTATTTCTGCAGATAAGCCCTATTGAGCTTCACAGGAAATCATTGTAAAATTGTTTAAAAAATATTATATCTTAAAAAATATAATGAAGGAACAGTTAATACATAGGCTTAACAAATAACAAAGCAAAGCTCTTTCGTGTCGGATGCAATATTGAATTTAGCGCTCAAGTAAAGTAGTGGTACCAGAAGACAAGACAACCCTAAAAATGTGAAGCTACGAACACAGTGGCAAACTGTAAAATTTCGTTATTCACATTATTAGTATGATTGGATGTTTACACAACCCTCAGTGTAATCTATAAAGATCAAATAAAAAATATCAATTATTTCAAAGTGAAGCAATAGGTTATATGGATTCGACTTTGACATATTTCAAAATATGAATTAAGCAGACATAGCGTGAAAGTTCTTGGAAAACGCAAATTGGAATTGCATTGCAATCAGCGCCTACAGAAAATGTTTCAAACAGTAAATGTTTCACGTGAAATGACTACAGGATTTTAGGAACAAGCCAAATGCTTGAAAATTAATAACCGACTACTTCAAAGTGATTCATAGTTTCTTAGAATTTTTACCTTAAGCTGATTTAATTAATATTTGTTCTAATGTCTTGAGCTTAGTGACCTTAAACATATCACCAATACCATTTATTTTTTTATATCCATAAATCATAGATTGAGGGTAAAATGCGTTTAATTTGATTTTCAGACCAGAACGCGAGTTAGTTACCTTGGTATCATATGCTGTGTACTGAATACGTATTAGGGACACATGCTTTCGTTCGATATGAGGCCTACCACACTTCAAGACTTGTCCAACCATGTTCGTATTGCTGAAATGATTTGATATTTCCAAAATATGCTCCAATAACTTTTAGGGTCTTCACAAAGTTATTTCACTAAGTGGTTTTTTCGAAAGTTACTGAATTATGGGATGCTGCTTCGTTTTTGAAATACCATGATGCTCGTATATTTGAGCGAAATCATTGAATAAATTTAGGTCCCTTCGATCGGTGTTTAACCTCTTTTTTCACGTTAATGGGAAAAGTGTCCGTAGAGTAATCGTAAGCTACTGATACTTTGTATTGCTCCATTTTTATGATATTTCGAAAGTATTCTTGTACTTGAATGAATGGGTCAATTAAATTATTGGAACTCCCATAGAAGTTTCAACTTTGATTTCATTGAAATGCGTTCAATGGCTTATTGTTTCAACTGTTAACGAAATTTGTTGCGGCGATAATACTTTGCTGGTACTTCTCAAAGAACTTTTACTCTTGGAGTCAATTAAAAAAAAAACGGATTCATTTAAAATTAATACAATTTGATACTGCAGCGGTTTTTGGAATTACTAGAACATTCTCAAAGGTCAATCAAATAACTGTATAGCTTTTAGTAGTTCCTTTTAACAGTTTACACTCAAAATAACGGAAGCTATGCTAAAATCCTGTGGATTCATCATAATTCACTAAAATTTGTTATTGCAACAAAAAATAAATTTGTCAGGCAGTATACTGAAAATTACTCAAAAAGTAGTCTTAATAAATTATTAGTTCAAGCAAAAAAACATCTCTCTCCACCTATGAATGGTGATGGGTACTATGTAGTATATTGCGAACGACTATGACATCTGTGTTTTTATTCACGTCGCTAATGAATTTGGCTAAGTGTATATTGTTTTTGGTCATATGCTTATAACACCTAGAACGAACGATCGGACACCGAACAAAAAATCTACTGATATGATCAGTATCACGACAGAATTCGATATAGCGATTTTCGTCCATTCGTCTGTCCATTAGCCAATTCAAGAAAGAACGCGTTGTGTCTACCACAACTAGAAAAATGTTAGATCTAAGTTCGAACTTGGACCCGATCCGACCAATATTATGGGTAGCTCCAGTACATGTCTTTACTCGAAATTGGAGCCTTAGCACTTTTGCATCCTTCAGAGGTGATATTTTGCAATGAAATTCGTAATTAGATTAATTATCATACCATCTAATCGTGTTCCAAAAATGGGCATAATTGCGTGAAAATTTAAAGTACCTCCAGTACACCTGTGTGTTGCGATAAGAGGGTTTTAAGCAAAATAAGCCAAAATCATCGTGGAAATTCTACGAAGTTCCATTTTTGAGTGATTATAATTGAGAATAATGTGTTATCTCAAAATGGGCAAGTTTGGTTGCAAATCGGAGCTGCCTCCATTACAACTATGTCATCCGAAGAGAAGGTTTGAAGCAATTTGTATCCGAAAAATTATTAAAATTCTACGAAGTTTTATTATTTAGTAATAATAATTATTATCGTTGCGTTGACCAAAAAGAGACAAGTTTGGTTTGTCAATTTCATTATTATGACTTCTCTGGACTTAACGATGTGGGAGCGACGTGTATATCACTGTCGCCTTTGCGAACTGTAGTTTTTTTACTTGTTTATTAGTGTCCAAGAGCTCATTGTAGCCAATTTTTGAAAAAAAAAAATAAAAACATAACATTATTGTCCATGGCTTGCCATTGAATTAACAAAACCATAAGCAGGCATTTGCGAAAGCTATACATCATTTCGAAAATGTTGACATTACGCGAAAAATATAAATTTCACTTTCTTTTGATTCGTCGTGGTTTCCTAACCTGCTGTGCACTTAGAAGTAAACTTTCCAAAATGTCAATTATTTGAGCATTTCATTAACCTTTTGCAGCACCGCCAGGCAAACAAAGTACAACTTTTCTATTAAAAGTTTAGCAAAATAAAAGAATTCACCAGAAAAGTCAAACAAAATTTATAAATTTTGTTCAAGTTATTATTCATAAAAATTAAAATAAACAAAAAATAGCGAAAATGAACTTGGAAAACAAAAAGTCACACAAAAAAGCAAAACTTTATTATAAATAAAAACTTTTTCCAGTTCAATAAACTTGCGCGACTGTAAGCTTCTTGCTCTGCAGCGCACCTACTGCAACACAAACATTCCAAAATATTCAATACAAATTATAAGTAATCACAGCTGCAAAAAATTAATTCTGTTTTTTGCAAGTACACAGACTCCATGGTCCGCATGAATAGTAGCAATGCCTTAATACAATTACACAGGGCACTTGAAGGCACCGTCTTACCACGCGCGCGACAAGCAGTGAATAATTAACAGTTATTAATAATGACAAAAACAGCTGCTGCCAACTTCACGACTCCCAACAACTATAGCAGCGCAACACAATATTGTGGTTCCTGTGCGCCGGCACGCATACAAAAGCAATGGCAGCGCCAAACAAGCATTAATGCCATGGCTACCAACATTTAAGTTATAAAATATTTCATTTTTGTTACATTCTATTTTTTTTTTTTTTATTTGCATTTTTCAGTTTGACAGTAGCTGCTGCTTTGTTTGTTGGTTTTCCTCATTTTGTTTGTCCAGCACGTTACTGCTAAACTGTCGTTCGGCTTATAATTATGTTTGAGTTTTGCATAATTTAAGCCAATTTTTCCATGCACTAGAAAGTTAACGAAAATTAATTTTCATTCTGGCTTACTGCGGTTCTATAGCTAGAAAAAGTAAGAATGTTACAGTCAGCTTAGGCCGA
>JXOS01010487.1:0-21552 GCA_001015075.1 Cirrula hians
ATTTCAATAAAATCCATTAATTTGATATCGGTATAGCCTACTGCTAAAAAATAGTGGTTTAAATTAGATAAAATTCTGAAGTATTCCGAAACCATTTGTTATGAAAATTTGTATGTTTATGTCAATTAAAGTACAAAATTCCATATTTATCTTTAGAATTTTCAATTCAACATGAAAACGATATAACCAATTTCAATACCCTTAGTATGTGAGTTTTATTATCAAACTTCAATGAAATTTCGTTTCCCTGACATTGACAGAAGCCATTTCAGATTCATTGAATCGATTGACTTGCTTGGATGTCCCCAGTGGAACACTTTAGTAAGAATTAGGATTTACTGCCAAATTCCTCATAAAAACGAATATGCGGTCTAGACCATGTGCGTGCAAAATAGACATTTCTGTAATTATGATGTTATTGAGATATTTAAAATTTACCAAAAATTGGTAATAAAGATAACGTTACTGTTATAAAATAAAGAATTAAATAATAATACAGTTTGCACTGATCCAATTCATATTTTGATAGTGAATAAACACTTTTAAAGGTTTTTCGGCAAATAAGGCCTATATATTAAATATTACTCTTATAATTTGAGGTAATTATTTTTATTATATATATGTATATTACAATTTTTAGCTATTCATTTAAACTTGTCATTTGAGACTCAATAATATCCATGTAAAATAATATCGGGATGATAAAAACAAACAGTCTAATAAACAATTGTTCTCGAAAATTAAAAACAACAATTGAATTGAAAGGAGTTGTATAATTGACGCNGACACCCTTATTAGACAATTGTTCTCGAAAATTAAAAACAACAATTGAATTGAAAGGAGTTGTATAATTGACGCAAAATGATATCGGATCGGAAACCTANAACAGTCTAATAAACAATTGTTCTCGAAAATTAAAAACAACAATTGAATTGAAAGGAGTTGTATAATTGACGCAAAATGATATCGGATCGGAAACCTATAAATATATATACCGATATGAAGAGCATCACCACAAGAATTGATCTTGCCATGTCCGTTCCTCCGTAAGGAAAAGTAGAAAGAAACAATTAAACTAGACTTACGAAATTGGACACACAAATTTTAGATCGATGTTTGAATTTGGTTAAGGTCCGAACAATATTTCGGCATTCCTCCAGCGCATCACTTTACTCACAATTGGGACCTTAACTGTACTGGAGTTGTAAGAATTGGTATTTTGCAATGCAATTCCGTTGTTAGTTGGATATTCATAACATCTTAGTGTGTTCCGAAAATAATCGTGATTGAATAAACATCAGAAGTAGTTCGAGCACTATCATATGGTCCAAATAGAAGTTTTAGTGTAGAGTACCCACAGGTATCATTTAAATTTTATAAAATGCAGACGGAATTCTAGTATACCTTTATGGTCCCAATAGAGGTTTTCAAGCAATATTACCCACAGGTATCATTGAAATTTTATAAAATTTCTAAATTGAGTAAACATAAATATAATTAGTGATTGTACTAAAAATGACCGAGATTCGTTGTACTTCCTTTCCATCTATGTGCTTCCAAAAGGGGGTTTTATGCAGTTTTAGCTTGAAAATTTCTTCATTTTCAAACACATTAGTTTTGACTTATCAAAATTATGATCAATGTGTGCACCAAAATTAAACAAGATTGGGTGATAATCATAGGTAATTCCAATGAACGTATGTGGTCGGAAAAGTGGATTTAAGCCTAATTTGGCCAGAATAATTAATTAAGTTCAATGACATTTTTTTATTTAATTATCATAATATATATATAATATTCGAGTTCAGCGAAATCTGTTCATAGTTTTGGGTGCCCTCACGGACAATTTATCCAAAATTTTCTAGGAGTGAGGAAAGTTTTCAGTTATCCAATCGGAAATACTGAAATTTGGTATAGCTACAATATTTTGATGACTAAATAATAGAAAGGCTAAAGGAAATTATGTAATCAATTTTGAATGGCTATTCCATCTATCTTATTTGAATACCAATCAGTATGGCTTCTGCGAATGAAAATCATGTTAGTAATGCGTTTCACGTGGTGTTACATATAGTCTTTTAAACATTTCCGCACAATAAACACTTTGAAATATGTTTGAACTGGAGTACGCTTTAAATGCAACGCATACAGTTACATCGATGCAATGTAAGCTTTTTCTCCGTCGAAACAAACAACAGCAAGGTAACAAATGTCGTCGTGTTGCAGATAAATGAAATTTCCAAATTAACCGAATTTACACGTCCGTGTGCAACTGCAACTTGTTAACATAATAGTTAACTCTCAGTGAATTGATAATGTGTCAAAAATATACATTATCTCTGTAATTTATGTTGCTGTGAGATGAGCAGAGAAGGGGAACTCAANAAAATATTGAAATCTACTTTCGTCTCGGAATACGCAAAAACAGAAAACGGAAAAACGTTGAATTCTTTATGTTGCTGTGAGATGAGCAGAGAAGGGGAACTCAAGGCATTGAAGAGCGTTTTGGATTTAGCTGTATTGTTAATGAAGTTCTGTATTGGATTAGTAACAAAGAGTATCGTTTGATTTCCATTTATTAGTAACGAATATACTGATTCTCTCGTTTGCCAGTATAACTCGATGTGATTCCCGAATCTTACAAGCCAGGCCAATTTTCATAGTGCGTTGTACTTTTCAATAATAATCGGTTGAATAACCCAGATGTACCTTATTTAATTAATTTATTTATTTTTTTATTGACATAGAGCAAATGACAGATAAAATTAATATTAAATATTGTGGTCGGCAGTTATAGTCCCCAGTTCAAAATACACATTATTTAAAACCTTGCATTAAATTAAAATTGACTTTATATTTTATGCTAGTTATCGTCAAAATTGAAAGAGGCTGGATCACCATACGTTCTCACTGAATAATTTGCATATAAACNTATACCTAGCATATTATACGTTCTCACTGAATAATTTGCATATAAACAAAACAATTTTATGATTCAAGAAAATCCATATTTCATCCTGTGTTATAGTTGAGTGATGCACCTAAACGACTATCCAACACATTAACCCGTTTTAAATTTATAAGTCACATTCACATGCTCTTAAATTTTTAAGTGCATTGTTGGAGAAGTATNGTCACATTCACCTGCTTTTAAATTTTTAAGTGCATTGTTGGAGAAGTATTATGCTTTATCTCGACTATAGCCTACTTATATCATACTTTATATGAAAGTCCAAGTAGTGGAAAAATAAGAAGTCAGCAGAAAAAATAGCAACAAATTCCAAATTTACTCAGATTTAACCTTACGAATATAACTACCCCTTACCCTCGCCGTTACCTCGTTGATTTTGAAATGTTATTTTCAGATCTAAGACTGGATAAAGACTTACGCGATGAATCGATTAGAATTGGACTGGAAGAGGAAAAGTTTGCAAGCTTCAAGAAAATAACTGAAACCTTGGACATCAGAGTTGTCTTTAAATAAAAAACTCCAGCGAAGGCTATAGTTCACACTAGCTAGGAATACTTCCGAGTAATGGTCTAAATGCTTTTATGCATCTTTATATTATGGGTCTTGCTTAAACATTGAGAAAAAACTATAAAATAAAATATCAAAAACAAATAAGCACTTGTTACGTTTAATAGCAATTTTAAATTGCCAAACCTGATCTTATCGTGCTGAGAATGTGGGAAACTGTTTAATCCTGCAAAAGAACTTTTATAACGCCAGAAATCGTTTAAAGCACTGGATAGTTCTTTCAACAAAACTTTCCAAATGTTAACTTGCTGCTTAAGTGAATGTTTTCCTATTTGAAGCCGATAAAAAATATCAAAAGAACAGCATTAATCAAGTGGGTTACTCAAAGCATCGGAAGTTTGAATTTGATTGAATATGAACAAATATGTAATTGTTTAAATTTAGGGTTTGCCCCCAAAGCCCTGAATGTTTGATTTGATTCGTTTGGCTAATAGTAAATAAATAGGCAGGGTGTATATATTGTACCGTCTCATAACTCGAGCGTAAGCTTGGGAATGAAAAATTTTTGTTTGCGTGTAATTGAGAATAATTTTATACCAGGATAATTCGTTTCAACTTATTTTTCATTTGCAAAATCATTTTATTTTTCATTTTATTGGTTGAGTTATTGTCCCTAATTAATGCTCCCAATAGTTTTTTCTTCCACTATTTAATTTCGCATCTATTAAATAATAATATTAAGCACTTCTGAATGAATTATAGAATAACTATGTTAGAAATACACAGCACTTGTTAGATTACTTTATAATTACTTTAAAATTAAAACATTTTCAAATCTTTACGGATAAATTTAGATTTTGTTTTCAGTTCTATCCTCATTCTTATTCTTTCTTATAATTACATACCTTAAGTATGATATCGAGAGCAGCAGTTGAAGTAGTCTTCAGATCACCACTGATTCATTTGTCAATGAGTCCTTAATTTCCCTCAAATGATTCGAGATTCGTGAACTTATTGAGTAAATTCAAAAATAAAATCACAGTGTAGCACAAGATCATAGTGAATATGAACTACAATATAATTTGTTATCATGTAGAACAACATTTATTTAATACTTGGTCAAAACCTACTACATAAGACGCATCAGTCATTCATTTGAAGGAAATACTGACTATTGTGAAATATATCGTATCCGAAATTATGGAGTGACTTTACTCAATTTCTAGAATGTTAATAAAAAATTTATCAAAACCTCCTCAATACTAAATCAGAAGCTAGCTCTCAATTAAGTTTCCATGAAATCATTGGAAGTCCAGTAGTTATTGATCCATGTTTTTCATATGTAGTTACATGCCCAATTAGTGCCTAGCTGCAATACATCAATAGATATGGCACCGCCTGATTCCGCCCAATTCCTGCACTAGGTTTTAATAGCCGATTAATTATAATATTACGGCAACGACACAAAAATATTTCGGTAGTGTGTACTGAAGCACCAACCTCTTTTTCTAATTTCCGTTAAATAGGGAGGAAATTATTCCCCAATTTGGCTCAAACTGTGGAATGTAGTCAATTACATTAAACCGCCAATCAACCATTACAGTAACACAATGAAATAAAATACCTAGGTTTTAAGTGAATTCCCATGAAATCAGGAGTAAATATCTTATGGATGCACCGATTTAGCCAGTACCCGAACTTGATCTGGCTATTTTCGAGTTATCGTGTTGATGGAAAGACATTCATCGTATTTAATTATTTCTATGCAGAAACTACTTTACGCAAAACCATAATGCCCTCTGTCAATGACTGATGGGTATAAGAAATTTGCGAAGGACAGTCGCTTAAAGCTATTTGATACATATCGCATTAAAATAATTATTAACTGAGACATCACATAATGAAATAATTAAATTAAAATAAATTAAAGAACAAATAAAATGTTTCTTTCTTATTATTAAGAAGTGTACCGGAGTTACCTCTGAATTCCTCCATTCATGTACATTTATTGCACACCTAACATATATTTATATAGCATAACATCTTTATTTTAAGTCAACTAAAACTTCGGGAATTTAATTTATGTTTGTAGCTACAGTTGCTTAAAACCTTCTTATTGAGACGAGATATTTGGACTATAGGAACCTGTGATTTCCAGCCTATCATATTATTTTCAACACTTGCTTATATGCTTTCATTACTCAGCAAATAACGGAATATTATTGAAAAATTTTACGTCTGTACTTTGTCAATTTTGAGTAAAGAGGTGTGCTGAAGGTACTTGAAATATTGGTCACATCTTAACGAAATTCAAGCATGTGAGAAATTGTGCCAAATTTGGTAGATCTTGGATAAAGCCCTAGTTGTTGTCTAAGGACAGAAGGAAGGATAGAGGGACTGATGATATGTGAGAGGCTGGATTAATTCCAGAGCTGATGCTGAACGTGTTGGTATATATTTTGGAAGTCGTGCGATCCCTCGTTTTGGGTATTTCATTGCTGGCATGTATAACAACATATATCAAACAAATAGAAAATAAACGGCTCTCTTTAAAAACGAAGATTTAACTAATTTAGTTAATGTAGATCAGCAACAAGATATCAATTTATTTACTGTTTATGAGAAATACCATCAGGAAATAGCAACAATATAGAGGTTTTGTCAGTTTCTAGTTGTAAAAACACCAACGGCCAATGTTTTGTCCGTTTCTAGTTGTAGAAACACCAAAAGCAAATGTTAATATATCAGGATTGTTAAACATTTATATTATAATAGTTAATGTGTGTTTAATTCGATATTAATATGGCAGCAGATACTGCTTGGAAATGCATAAAGGGCATGGCTTTAGTCAAAGGCTTTTTATATTCAAAATAAATACTTAAATAATAATAAATCCCGCATCGTAAATATCCTAAATAAAAAAGAAATGAGTACTATGCAATAGTTTATTCATCGGTCCATTGCCACAAGAAACCTGACTGGCTTAAAAATAAAAATGAATTGGAGTAAATAGCAGGTTGTCACTAGTTGGCTACGCCATATAGCAGAGGGTTAAAGCTAAAAATGTATGCACATAGAAATTATCGACAGCAATCATTATAAACGTTTCTCATTAATTTTGTTCGCATAAATAGATTTGGAAAACCAAACTCATCAAATCAAGTTCCTCTTTTCCTTCATTTAAATTTTTTTTTTATTCCAATAATTATTAAAACTCATTTTTTCCTTGTGCCATGAGTACTCGCAATAATTTTTTTTTCTTCTTGCAGGCAGCAATTATGATTCGTAAGGAACAAGGCATCTCATTGGCGTTTACAAATGCGTCAATTTTGAAATTTCCCTTCCGTCTGCATATTGTAGAATAGGATTGTGTACTGTATCATAGCACTTAAGTGGAAGTACTTGTCGATATGCAGAATGGGTTGCGAATATTATTCACCTTAATAATGCATTCCGGCAAAATTTATGCAAAGATGCCTGCCATGTTCCCATCTTTGTTTATTTTTGTATAAGCGCAAAAAAAAAAAGTAAATGCAAACCTATTGCTGTAATCATGGCTGCAAGTAACTACCTATTATGATGCAGCCACAGCTCTGAGTGTGGGTATGCAGCGTTGGATGTTGTTAGGAAATCATTAGTAAAATGCAATGAATCACTTGATATTTCTAGAAAATTGAATTATTGTAAATTGTCAGCGAGGGGATTTTTCAGTGTTTTTATTTGAAATGAATAAAGGTTTTGCTATGCTTCGATTGAAATTGTAACTTGATTTGATTGAATGCATATTTCTGCATGAATGACGACATTTTGAATGAGTTCATTTGTGGTGAGCTTAAGCGGAAACTCCGCGCAAGTGGAAATTTTAAAGTAGTCCTTGTATCCAATTCAGATATTCGATGGAAATATATTATTTAAGTATTGCAACATATTAAACGTAGAAATATGTATTTCTTAAATAAAAAAAAAACTCTTTTAAGTTTAAGTTTTTTTTTAATTAACACAAAATTATTTTTAACTCCAGCAATAACATCCTATATGATTTGTCTTCTAACTAGATAATTGGCAACCCCATTTCTAACTAATTTCTATTAGCTTTCAAACCATGAAAATGTTAATTTGTATGAAAAAATCAGTCAAAACTATAGAATTGATAGCTGATGCGCAAATGATTCAGAACCTGCGGTATTTACTTTATTTACCAATGAAATAAAAAAATTTAATGTTTATCTAGCAATACAATCTTCTGAATTTAAAAGAAATTTTTATATTTCTAACTTGTTCGGTTCCACGTTACGCGATCTCAATTCGATGGTTGATTATTATATTTAAATAAAAGTGTTTCTCCAAACATGATTATAATTTTCTTCTTTATCAAAGGAATGCTTCAATAAAATCTGCTTAATCAGAATTACGTTCTAATATGAGAAGCTGTTTTAATTTGAAAAAATCCAACTGAAATTCACTTCCTCACCGTAAGTCATCCATACGAGTGATATGTCGAACCAACTAGATCCGCTGTATCTTGAACTTCACTATGGGACCAACAGACGATCTTAGTCTGTGTTACGTGCGCAATGATACCAAATGTACCATTCGAACTCATCATATCCTCCCGACAATATGTCATTGGTTCCTGGTTCAGGCCCGTAAATTAGTATAGACTTACATATCCTTGGGCTTATTTCAGGTAGAGGACAAGTAGAAACACCTGCTTAGAAGTGATATCCTGATTATGATTTACAGGCTGAAATTCTTGGTGATATTAACGCTGAACTCTTGGTAACCGAACTCGAAGTTTTCTGTTTCTACAAATTCTAACAAGCCAAACACACACATGTCATTTTCTATGGTTTTTTATCGAATCTAGTTAACACTTCACTGATTTTTAGTTTACTTCAACAATACCCTTTGTAAACTCATTAGGCATCTAGATGTGTTTTAATTTTGTAACACTCTGATATAATTCAGCAGTAGAGTAATTTTTTTATCATTTTGAAGATGAAAAATTCAGACAAATGCAGAGAAGCTGTTTCTAAAACTCCTTATAGTATTTATGTTTGGTCNCTTTCTAAAACTCCTTATATTATTTATGTTTGGTCCAGTTCCTATTTCCCAANGAAATGCAGAGAAGCTCTGTCTAAAACTCCTTATAGTATTTATGTTTGGTCCAGTTCCAATTTCCCAATATATTGGTCTTGTATGACAGCGAATTCCCAACGCCTTATGAGTTTGTCTTGGATGTCTAAGTCAGATAAAGTAAGAAAANATATATTGGTCTTGTATGAAAGCGAATTCCCAACGCCTTATGAGTTTGTCTTGGATGTCTAAGTCAGATAAAGTAAGAAAAGGTGATCTCTATTTGGAGATTCAAACGTGGTTAGTCTCAATTGATCTTTCCTGAGTACATATTATTGAAAACTTTTTGGTGACCGTAAATATCGATAACTTTATAATTGCCTATGATGGTAATAATACTACAAACAAAACTTCAGGAAGAGGCATCAATCGCTTTAATTACCATGCCATGTCTTTTATTCTGCAAACAAATTTATGTTCTTATTCAAAAGCTGTTTGTTGAAAATCATGACAATTTTAAGACTGCAAATGAATAATCTTCTGGAGAAAAAAGCATTTAAATATATTTAAACTGTTGCCAACTATTTGAAAAAGTAAAGAAAACATTAAAGAATCAAATGTTTTTTATAGAGCGTACAGTACGCCTTAATGCAAACGTTTAATCTAATATTTATTAGATTGAAACCTCATTATCAAAACCCTGTACAAACTTTATTTCAATTTAAATTTTCAAACAGAAAACTCAATATACAAAATAAGATTACGAATCAGTTGATAATTAGATATCAATTGTTTTGTGAAGTTCAACGAAATTAGAGGTCCTTAATTTAAGTTCTACAAAAACGGTAATTATATAACTATTGACAAAAACGTTAATAATCTACTTCAGTTCAGTTCAATGGGTCCTTCTTTCTGCTTTACATTTCAAAATGTGTGCATATGCAAATGTATCAAATCGGTTCACTATGATATAGTCGTTCCCCAAATTGTGTAAAATATAAATTGTTTAAATTCACCATTTAAAAGTTTAAATCTTTTTAAGAACTCTAAGCAAAATTGGGCCAATGAAATTGGTAAAGTCAAACATCTAGGAGGAGTGATCAGAGAGTTCAGCTGACATACCAATATGATCAGCATCAACGCAAAAAATGTCTAATCAATACAAGTCCTTATTGCAAATGCGGCCAAAAGCTATTGGAGCTATGAGAGTTGAAAATTATCTATTAATTTGTGTTATTAGGTTGTTAGCTTATCATAGTATCTAATCATGTATCAATACTAGGCATCATTTAATAAAAAGCAGCGGTACCTCTAGTACACCTTTGTGGTCGCAATAGAAGCTTTAATTGATCATGACCTACATTTATGACATAAATATGGTCAACGTGTGTACCAAAAGTTAGTAAGATTGGATGAAAATCACAGGCACTTCCAGTACACCGGTGTGGTCTGAAAAGAGAGTTTAAGACAAATTTGGCCAAAAAAATTGATTGATTGATTGATGAAGTTCAACGAAATTTTATTATTTGGTTATTATAATTATGATCAATGCGTGGAACAAAAATGCACATGATTGGATACAACTCATATATACCTCCAATACAGCGATGTGGTCGAAATGACGATTTTCAGCAAATTTCGACAGAACAATTATACTTAAAATTTTGGAATTCACGTGCATCTCACTGTCGGCCAAAACCTACTGTAACTATCTTACTTGTTATCATTAAAGCAGGTCATACGAGATCCGTTGTAAAATTTATTTCCAAAATATAATACGACAGCTTCACCTGAAAAAAAAAATTATCTCTTAATGACCTGTCCGAAAAAGGAATAGACAAAGATTTTGGTTGCCTCCAGTGAAATTTTTATTATAAAAATTAATTTCCATGAATAGCGTCCCATAGTGTCAAAAAGAGTTAAACCCGTTTTTAATGATGAATTTTCAATTTTTCTTTATGACCGATACTCATATCTTTTGCATACCAGAATATGTGAGAAATGGAAAGAACTATGTTAAAAGAATAAGACAAGTTTTCAAAACTAAGAATTAAAAGCGATTTTATTATGTAACAGTGACTGACTGATGGGTTTCATTTGTTAGGTGAACCGACTATTAAATTAATATTGTCTAACTATTAAGGATTAAGCCAACCACTTTAAGATGAAGTTAAATTAATTTTGCAGAACTTTCAAAGCAGAATGTTCATTCTAATGCGATAGAATTATACCTAGTTTGTCAAAGTAAGCAAAAATTTCCCAACCAAGATAATGATTAAATTACTTCTGCTTACTTTTTTTTTTATTTTTCTCACCCGTCAACATAACCAATAATTTGCCGTACGAAACGGAACAAAAGCTTTTCTTAAGCCTAATACTAGACTATGCATGTTAATACTTAGATTACTATTCCAACAGTTTTTGATATCCGTCATGAGTGCAGTTTCTTTTCAGGATATTGTTCTTAAGTATGCACCCTATTAGCATTTTACGGGCAGCATAGAAATTAATATGTAATACCTAAGATAATCTTTGCTTCCATGATTTCCAACCTGGTTTGAGGGTTGCTGTCTTAAGAATCAAATGAATAGGGAATTGCTCCTGACTATTGTTGACTATTGCTACAACTAGCTTAACAAAAATGCTAGTATATGTTTTAAAATCTATGTACCGAAAATCAGCCAATCTGCTACCTTGATTAGATCTGGAGGCACATTCAATATTCCCAATCTTTTCCAACATTTGATAATGCATCTAGTTAGTATTTTATTTATTAATATATATGTATTAAAGTTTTCTTCTATGCTTTCTGCTATTTTAGAACTCTGCATTAGCATTGCATTGCATATGCAGTCATCTTAGTTATACTGCAATTTTTACGTTTGGACGTAATATGACGTATCGGTTCATATTATCTTTATGGTCTAGAAGGAAAAGTCTCATATATTCACAAAAAAAACTTCAAGCAAATCCTGCTATTGAATGGTGTAATTGTAGGCAGCGCATTGAACGACGAGGTCTCCATGAATAGTGGATTTAAATTAACAAAACCTATAATACAAAAATTAATAGCGAGCAAAATTAACCTTTATGTCAAAGCACTGGAAAAGAAAAGCTAAAATAAAAAAGTAACAATGTTACAGTCGGATTAGTCAGTGACATACACGTCGCTCACAAAATATTTAAAATAATATCGCTGTTGCAATTTGCTTGGACCTCTCTTTTCGGGCGGCATAGGGTTGTATTGGAAGTATCTCTGAGTTTCGTCGAATGATGTGCATTTTTGGTACATTCATTGATCATAATTATGATAAGTCAATAATATAATTTGCATTTGACTAAATTTTCAAGGTAAGTTTGGTTAAAACCCCCTCTTCGGACCATATAAATGTACTGCACATACCTCTGAATTTCAACCAATCTTGCTCATTTTGTGTAAACTTATTGGCTATATTTATGTTGACTCGGTTTTGAAATTTAATTAAATGCAAATCATATCTGTGGGTTATTCCACATTAAAGCGTCTATTGGTACAATATATGTGTATCAGAGGTATTTCCGATTTTCATGCAATCTCTTTTATTTTTGGAACACAATTGGATGTGATGATGAAATACCTACTTTCATTACCAACTCTTACGACTGTAGCATTCGTAAGGCGTCAATTTTAAGTAAATGTGTGTACTGGAGGTAACCGAAATATTAGTCGGAACTCAACCAAAATCAAAACTTCGATTTAGCTAAAAGGCACATAGGTAGATTAATTCATGTGCTGATGCTGATCATATCGGTATATATTCTGAAAGGTACTCGATCATTCGTTCTAGATGCTACTAACGTAGCGTCAATACTAATATACACTATGCAAATTTTATTGTGTTCGTGTATAAAAACTGGAATTTTTTCTAATTGATTTTTATCAAAATATCAATTCATTCTTGAAAAATTTGAAACAGAATATTATTTAACTGTCTGGCAACAAAGGTGGGAATTCTCCAGTTATACATAAAAATAAGACTACAGTTTAACGTAATGTCAGCCTGATATGGCTAATTTTCTAAAGTGATCTGTAAGAATTAAATGAATCTTTAATTTAATCTTACAATCTAAGTCATTAGTTTGCATTGCAAGAAACATGACGCATTAATCATAGGCCATAGTCAGCTCGATTCCTGATGTACCCATGCTTAACTTCAAATGGGTCTCACAAAAAGATTTCACTGAGCAATAACTATGTAGAAAACTGAATACACCCCACGGCTAACGGCTTCTGTAGATTATTGTTAGTGCTAGCAAGACAGACGCAAATATGACTAAGTAAATGCTACGCCTTTTATTACATTGAACAAATTGACAATTCTATGGAAACATGTCAACAACACAACTGGTTGCCATCCCCAAAAATCCAATTTGAAATTATTTGAAGTGCATTTAACTTAAAAGCTTCTCAACATGTCAACACATGATGGTTGGCTTGTACTTGTAAGTTCTGTGACTGCTTTTCTCATTTTTCTTTTCCTTCCTTTTCTGGTAGAAGGATAATTTGTTGTTACTGTTCAATGTTTCTGTCCATTTCTATGCAATTGTGGGCTGTTCTTTAAGATTTATTTACAATCAGAAATATTATTTCTATAATACACGCTCAAGTGTGGACGTCCTTGTGTCGAGTATATACACATATTGGTGTAACGTTTAAGTGCTTTTCTGGATGATTAGTTTTTTATGGCAAAAGGACTTTGTGTGTGCTACCGGCATGCGGTTGCAGATAATGACCGACTTTGGCCACATTTCATCGAATTGGAAATTAAGTAAAATTGGTTTGAATGCTGTTGTACAATTAAATTAAATTAATTTTAGCTTAAATATGTGCTTCTCGTGTTTTGCTTAGTTTCGGTTGGCTATATATAATAGACAACTTCGGCTGGAGTGGTTGATTAATAGGGGTATTGCACGAAATAATTGCCAATTCTTTTCATTATTAGCAGCATTCTTAAGTTGCTTCGTTAGTTTATTTGGTTGGGTATCGTACTAAAATTTCCTTTTTTATATCCATCCGACATATACTGGATATATTATAGGTTTCAGAAAGGTATGTAAAGGTGTGCATATTGAATCTTTTTCGATTCAATTCTGAATACTTAAATGTTTTTGGTTGAATAGCAAATTTCGGTAACTTAAAACTTTGCTTTTCTATCGATTTTATTGAAATTGGTGGAAAAAGTCCATGGCAGATATGTATAGCAATGCACTGTATGAAGTATGAAAAATTTTCGCAATAACAAATTTCAGCTACTTCCGGCATTATTAGCTTTTATCCAAATTTAAGTAATTTCGGGGGCTTTTGACTGATAATTGANCATCCCAATTTCAGTAATTTCGGGGGCTTTTGACTGATAATTGAAATCGTAGGTTAGACTTGAATATGCCGTAATCCAAATTCAGGAACATGTTTGGGTTGGACACGTAAGTTATTACTTCACCGACTTAACCACCGCCTCAAGTGGAACATTTCATAAATCAACTGGACCACCCAATTGCGAAATAGCTACAGAGCGTACCGCTCATCAGTAGGTCAAATGGAATTTAATTTTAAAGAAACAAAACCGAATTTTTAACGGTAAACAAGGTATCATCGCTTGAAACATATTTGTAGTATTGATTGATATTTCAATCATCTTGCGTCTGTTCTTCACTGAAGGGCGATCTATTAGCATGTGGGGGCAGATGATGATTATTTTGCACTGACTCTTATCAAAGTTTATATTATAAGCTGGGCTCCAGAGGTTGGAACTATATTCCAATATTTGACCGACAAGACATAAGCACAATAGCTCCACAGAGTAACAATCACAAAATTCTTTAACCTATCGTTAATCAACGTTACCACTTTGATTATTAACAGACAATTATTAAGATGATGCAGATCAACTAGATTTGTTGAAACTGATTGATTAAGGGCAATATTTAAACTAACATCGTCCGCATACTTTCAAATATTGCAGTTGTGGACGGTCATTAACAAATAGGTTAACAAATGGCTGCCTTGGGGTACTCCCCAAGAAACGTGAATTACTCCAGACGCTAGACAGTCATTGAACTTGACATTTTGAGTCCTGCATGTTGGATCAAATTGAATCCAAGATACCAAGGAACAAGAACAACCCAATCCAATTCTTTTTAGAAGTCCGTTTAAATCAAACACATTTGTCTTCGTGGAAAGTGGAGACAAAAAACCATGTTGATGAGGGAACAAAATTTGGAATACTTGATATAACTTTGTATATACTTTGAAATAACTTTGTAACGGTGGACGGTTCAGAAGTGCCTCTGTAATAAAGCACATGGGGCTTTTATGGAACGAAATAATGAGAGAAATTTTCGAAATATCTGGAAGTGTTAACGATCGCAATGACAAATTAAACTAAATTTAAAACTAATGCAATATTGGAATCACTAGGGAATCAAAGCAATATTTTATCGCGCAAGATTGCAATAGAACGGGTATAAGGTTATGGTACAAATTTATAATGCTATTCTAATGACACAGATTTCAAAAGCATGCTATAAAACACGTGGTTTTTATAGGAATGTCAAGAAAATCAAGAGTAAACGTTTTAACGGAGCTACCGGACACTAAGGATTGACTTTGATAAAATATTACAAATGATACGCGATGAAATAAATCCTGCTATGATAAATTATAAAAAATCGGCGTCCGGTAACTTAGTGCAGTGTGTTCGTGTACCCAGTGTAGTTATGCTAAAGTGATAACTCCAACGATAATATCAGACGTACAGCAATTACTTAAATACTGTACGGCGAACGAAGCATTTAGTATTTTCATTTGAATGTTCTCAAGTAAAGTTTCGAAAAACAATTTTTAGATACTTTGCTGTGCCTAAGTAAGGCTCCTTATGTTCGATGTACAGAAATTAAGTCTTAGTGGTATAAATAAAGCTAGAGATATTTCTTAAAATGAAATTATCAGAATTGGGCATTATGCATTAAACCAGTATTCCAATTAGATCTCAAATACCGTAACAAATTACGTTTAATTGATAATTTTTAATCAATCTATTGTTTGTATTTAAAGTATTAAAAAAAGTTATTAAAGTTGTAATGTGTGAAAGTATTCATGAAGTATTACGTGTAATCTTATTACAGCACAAAAAAAGAATTATAATAAATAAATAAGTAAAAATTAAAAATGTAAACGAAAGTTAGACTGTACTGTTGTACTTAGTCCGACAGCGAGATCCACCTCGCTTCTAAAGGTTTTTCTGGAGGCTTTTTGAGAAAGAGTTTTGGACACCAACACCACTTGGCCTACTAGAATTTACCAATAAGTAATTAAAATGGAAAAGGCTTAATATAATCAGTATTTATTAGAATGTACATAAATGAATAAATTAATTAAAACCAATTTACTTGCACGTTGAACACCAGAAGTGTCATAAAAAATCTAGATGAAGAGCAGCGTTGAATTGCACATGTTGATTTCATGACGACAAATAGGACTTCGGCCATGATGGTGATGAAGATAAGAAATTCATTCTCACAAGTTTTGAGGCATGCAGAAAGTGACTAACAACATCGTATCTTTATATACAAATCTTTTGATGCCGTATTACCCGAAAGTTGATAAAAAACGTTTTCCACTGTTTGTCTCTCCAGCCTCTTCGAATTGTTTCATTCAAAATACATTGGATTTTAAAAATTAATCGCGAGTGATGATGAAACTGGTAAAAGCACTAAGGAAAGCATATTTCGTGCTAGTAAAGTAAAGTAAAAAAAATTGTCGAAAACAGGGCCAATAAAAGATTTTCTAAAACAAAAAAAGGATTGGAAAGCGTTATTTCTAAAGTAAAGCAGTATCTTCATCGTAAAAACCATTATAAACCATCAATCAGGGCATCTTTTGCTATAGCTTTAATAAATCGTTAAATCCTGCGCATTTGGTTTATTTAATAAAAGAAGAAATTACTAAGATGCGTCAATTTGTGTGATTAAAGTCCAATAAGTTCGTTATTTTATTTATTCATGAGTGCATAATATCAGTTTAAGATCTGTAAATGTGCTGAAAGGGATTATGGCAGCACTCCGCATATAAACAAAACATTGAATTGCATAATCATACCATATCTGTCAATTGTCTGAGGATATTGTGGATTTGTATAAAACTCTGTGGACCTCACATCAAGCAAACCATTTGACCCCTGCTATTTGCTCATAATAGTTTAAATTTCGTTATTTCCATTCCGAACATTTTCAGGAAGGTGCAGAAATGCAATTTTCTTCTTTCGTGATATTTGGTGGTTCAATTATTAATATATGGTTGCAGGAGGTTGTTGTAAAACAAAAATGTGATGAAGAAAATTTAGGATAGTGCTATAATGGGATCGAAAAAAACTGTAAAAATGATATGAAGATGGAGGAGGATTTGTATTAGAAATTAAATTATACCTACAATTGGAGTACGAACAAAAAAATAATGGCTGTTGCAAACAGTGTTGTATGTAATATGACATGTGTTATGCCTGGACATGCTTTGCGCGTGCACATATCCATTTTATGTGTTACTCGGTTGTTGCAATTTGTCTTTTATAGACAAATTCCTAGAAAGACACGATAAAAACAATATCATAGAGGAATACAAACACTCCAAGTGAAACAAAGACAGAGGCTGTCAGCGTTGTCAATATAAGTAACAACCAGCTGCGCAAGCATATTTCTCGGCCTTTGTTATCGATAACCAATATTGAACTATACTAAGGACAATCTCACATTTGATTGTCATAACAAAACTATGGGTTTGTATGGCATTGCGCCAGAGAGTTTTAATAAGCAATCGTCAAATAACAATGGCGCATGTGTCACATTTGAATGACATCTCAATTCATAAAATAATTTTTACTAGATGAAGCTATATGAAGCGATAAGAATAACACGCTCATTGCATGAAAAAAAAAACTGTTTTTTTTTCTGTTGCTCCTTGAATAACTTAGTTTCAAAATTGAAAAATATTTACTTGAAAAGATATCACCAAATGAGCAAATGAAAAAATGTATGAGAATATTTAAATGATTTCGGTTTTTCGCACTAACTGCTGTGAGAATAAGCCAATATTGCAATGCATTCATACAGAGTTCCAATCGAATTATTTAAAAATTTTGAACAAGTGTTCGTTTGGAAATCTTCCTTCCCTAGCACAAAATACAATTACCCAGTAATTCTCTAAATAAAAAAAAAAAAATCTGAGACACCATTACTTCACGAATAGTCGATCACATGCACTATTCGCAAGTCGATTACATGCACTATTCGTGAATAAGTATTAAAAATGTAAAGTAATTTGAGCAAATGAAATTTGATTATCCAATCTCAAATAAAATCGGACCACAATTTCGGATACATCCAATTAAATCAATACTTTTGGTTTTACTCAAATATGCATATAAGTAAAGTGCTTTAACGTAAGTTAGTGAAATGATAAGCAGCCATTTTTGGGTCATTGCTATTGCCAGACTCTCAGACTGTGCAACAAGCTCCCAATTCAGGTTGGAAACGGCAATGCAGGATATATCTGGAAAGCCAAAAACAAGCGGAGCAAAATATACAGGAGTAAAAGTGGGAATAATACTGTTGTAATGAATTGTAATGTAATAAGTTGTAAAATATATTGAAATTAGTTTCTTGTATTGATCCCTGTTTGGTAAGAAGTATTTGAGCACGAAACAGCATTATCACATTAATTGACTTTAATTGAAACAGTAATATTTTTCTGCAGACAAGCCCTGGATGGCTTTGACGGAATCAAAGAAAACTCATTTGTAAATTTAATTAAAGTATAATTAAGTCTAAGAAAATAAATTTGCTGAAGATTCCCGCGCATTCATTTTAAAAACTACTATTTGAAGGTTTGAACGTGGAATGTGCGGTCTCCTTGTACTGCTACTTAGCTGGAATATGTTCTCAGCAAATATGTGAGTGCATTTTTGACATACATGCTTTAAGAGGTGTCAACATGAACTCCTTGACATTGCCAAGGATAAACTTAGGTGGAAACAAGTCGGTGGGGAACCGAGTGCAACACAAAATCAACTTCAACAGGCTTCAAGGTTTGGGGTGTGTAGATCGTGAAAAATGTCAGCAAACAGCATTTAAAAAGTTTTCACCATACTAAATCACGTTGTGATACCCCGCTATAAGTTCTACCAACAAGACAGACTTAAAAAAAAGTTGGAAACCGAATACATGAGTTCATGAAGGGACAATATAAAGAAATCAAGATGCATGGTAACACAAATGATGCTCGAAAACTTTTTGCAAATATGAAAGACATGGCTGAAGATGTCAAAACGCGAAATTAGGTCTGCAAATTCCAAAAGAGAATGTGGTAATGGATGTCAAGAATTTACTGGGAAAAGCGATTATGCTGACAATTAGGTAATGAAATGTCAAGGCCAACCGCCATAATCACTTAAAAATAGCCGGTCATAAAGAACGTGATTGATAATCAGTGTGGATTCCGATCTGCCAAATTATCGTCCAGATCGTCATATAGCGCTAAATGTTGGAGAAGGCCCCGGAGAAGCAAATCGTAACACAGCACCCTTTTGCCGATCTTAACCTGACTATCCACAGACCGATCATCTGAGTCTTTGAATTTCCTAAATGAAATTCGAAAACGCCAAATAAGTCGCTTAAAATGCCTTATCTTATGTAACCAGCGTTGATGGATGGCGCAGCCCGTATTATGTCGAAATAAAAGTCAATAGAACGTTGGTTAGGTCATATCGTATGGACTATCAGCACCACCTTATAGAGAAGTTGATATCAATCCAACCGCTTATTGTCGCAGAAGACGCAGACATAATAGGTAACACACGATATCACAGAGTTAGGCATTATCAACTCGCGTCAATCTGCTAGGGAATGTTAGAAAGTCTATTGACAGTGAAGGCGTAGCACCTACGTGGTGCGAAAAGGTTTTAAGCAACATGAGCTACAATCATAAGACAAATTTTAACGAAATTCTTTTGAGAGATTATAAAAAAGAACGATGAGTGTACCGCAAATGAACATGAATGGATAAAAATCAAAGGTACCTCTAGTACACCTAAATTGTCGGAAAAGAGGGTTATAAGCCAGTTTTGCCAGAAAAATTAATGAAATCGACGAAATTTTATTCTTGAATAATCATAATTATCATCGATGTGTGAACCAAAAGGGGGCATGATCGAATGAAAATCCGAGATATCTCCAGTACATCCATGTGATGCGAAAAGAGAATTTTAAGTAAATCTTGATAGAAACATTGATTAATTTTAAGTGAACTTCATTATCGAGTGGACAATTTATAATCAATCGTGTTAACAAAAATCAGCGTTTGTGGATGAAAACCTGAGGTTTTTCAGAACATTTATTTTTAATTCCAAGAAAAATGTTTTATTTATATTGTGACTTCACTGGAATTAACAATTTGGGAGCGACATGTATCTCACTGCCGGCCTTAGCGGACTTTAACTATCTTACTTGTTCTATACTGCTTTGTATTGGAAGGCTCATTCAATCAATTTCTTTCTAAAATCTGCTTACAAGAGTAAGTTGGATTACTAAACCGAAATTGTGTGAACGTGCTGAATCTAGCCAAGCAAACAAAAAAAAATAAAAATCTTAAGTTTAACATTTTTTTAAATTTTTAAACGATTTATCGATGTAAATAACGAGAGTATCATTACCATACTTTTCTGGATTTTTCTCGAATATACACTTTTTACATATAAGAAGGTACGACAGACGTTGTTTTTGGAGTAATTGTTGCGGGCGGGCTTTAAAATTAGTTAAGTTGTTGTTGACGAGCTGTTATCATCTGATCATTGAAGGTCTTGTGTTGGCGTCTTCAATCATGTGTTCGGTTGGTTTGAAATAATTTTCTGGGCCTTATTTCAGCATGCAAAGTAATGGATCTCGACGACTTTATGTGGCATCCCTATTAATTACTGCTAGATGACATTCTTCATGTTACCACGGTAGTTTTTTTAGCCTTTAGAAGAACAATTTTCTCTTCCACAAAAAAAAAAAAAAAAAAATAGTCAGCGATTGATTGCAAATGCGTATTTACATCAGTTGTGAGAGAAGATTGAAGAANGATTGCAAATGCGTATTTACATCAGTTGTGAGAGAAGATTGAAGAAGGATGGATAAAACTGTACAGCTCTATGTAATGGAAGCTTCCATACAGATTCCACCAATTGGAAATAACCATCGCAAAACTGTAGTTTCCAACAGACTCGCAAATTTAACATGGACTCCCTTATAGATTTGGTTAGTAACTTGTATGATTTTTCCTGGAAATATTGAACGTCAATTTTATCTTTTCACCCGTTTTGGTAGTCATTAGTTTTTAAACAAATGGACCCCGAAGATATTGCCTGATTTCACTCAAGAGTTTTCAGAATGACCAAATGGCGTAAAGATACTAACACACTGGGAGGTGACTAAAATTATAGACTCATTCCAATCCCATTAGAAATTATTATGAAAATATTAAAATAATGCTGAAATACCGAATTTCAGTAACTTCCAATGAATCAATTGTCACTTGTCCTTATTTAAGTGCAATCTGAGCTAAATTTTCGATTGGATTTGGCTTTTTAGTAAATATGCTCAGAAAAAGAATTGCATTACTCTAGTTCAAGAATTACTCCGCATAACCAGTTTATTTTAGTTTAATTTATAAAACTAACTCTCAAGCTCAAAGCAACCAACATACGATATGCAGACAATTACCGGAGAACGTAAAAATTGCGATTAAGTGAGTAATTAGTTTGAATAATTACACGACAGATCCGGTGTTTGGGTGGAATTACGTAAATGAAAGACATATCAAATATCTTTTGAAAGTTCATCAATTTTGTATGATGCCATTTTTAAAATAAATTACTAACATTCATTTAAACTTATATGATCTTTAAACTTATATAAAATTTTCATTT
>JXOS01010518.1:0-12215 GCA_001015075.1 Cirrula hians
GTAGGATGGTCTAAAAATATGATGGGTGATTTCAATAATGGTATATGGTTCTGTACTTTGAATATCAACTTACAATGCATACATACTCATAAACTAGAGCCGGTTCAAAATGATGCTTGCTGCCTGCTCTATTTGGATTTTGCACCAGAGATGACCATTTGCCGCATAATGGGCATAGGACCATGCTCAGTGATATTTATACATTAAAAACCAGGCACACGGTGCTTGCAATAATTTTTTTTTATTTCTTGCATATTTTAAAATTATTTTCAAATTTCATTCCTCGAAGAGTAAATATTTTCATCCGAATTTTAGGTGGAATAAAACATTCTTATGCAATGCGACGACTTAAATAATATTGATATTTTCCCATCGCTGACGGTATCTATTAACAACTGACTTATATAAAACTGCATTTAGCTGAGACCAAAATAATTTGTAGTTATTCCGAGTGCAGGGTAGATCATCTGCTTTCTCCAATTATCGGTATTAGAAGTTGGTTTAGTGCAGATAGATTTCATATCATATCTGATGACGTACCTTAATGCATTCCACCCTCCTTAGCCCGTTGAAAAAAAATTATTCAAACATGTTGCCAATGAAATTGGAAAAGTGCATATTAGTTTTTACGGAACGTTTGTAACACCAAAAAAGAGTGATCAGAGATCTATCAAAATATCACCAATATAATCAGCATCACTACAGGGATTGCTCTAGTCATGTCCGTCCGTCCGTGCGGTCTTGACCTAGATTTATGAAATTTTGCAGACATATTTTATGAAAAAAATGTTTGATCAAAATTGGACTTTAGAACTAGTACTGCCGTAAAAGTTGGTATTTTGTAATGCAATTTCGNGTTTAGAACTAGTACAGCCGCAAAAGTTGGTATTTTGTAATGCAATTTCGTAATTAGGTACATGGTCATGGCAGAGCTTTCCAAAAATGGTCGTGATTGAATAAAAATCAGAGGTACCTTCTGTACGCCTATATGGTTCCAAAAGATACTGTTATGTATAATTGACTACAGTTATTATTTACATTTTACAAAATTGCGGTATTGAGTGAACATATTGTATATGACAAAAATGAAAAAGATTGGATGAAAATGAGAAATACTTTCCGAAAAGAGGGTTTTAAGGATATTTGAACAGAATGTAATTATTCTAAACATTTTGGATGCAACGTGTACACAGCTGTCGGCCTACAGTCCGCCACTCTCTTACTTGTTTTATTTTTAATTTTGTTTTAAATTTGTTTTTTTTTTGTAGTNGCGCCACTCTCTTACTTGTTTTTTTTAATTTTGTTTTAAATTTGTTTTTTTTTTGTAGTTGTTCGACTAGCAAACAAAAATTCTTAAAAGTTGTGGATTACGTTGCTTTATGCCATATTTCATTTCAAAAATTTGCAATAGATTGAAACGGCCAGAAATTATGTGGTTACATAACTTTCATTAATTCGCGAGTTTTTTTTAAACAAAAGGTCTTCTTAATTAAAATTCTTTTGACAACACGAAATCATGTGTATATTACATGATTAAAACTCAAATTAAATATAAAATTATACAGAATTGTTCACCAAAATTCTATGTATTGCCGTTATGTCTGCATTTATCGAAGCCATTAAAACCCGTAATTACGATTAAAAGCCTTGAGAATGTATGTTTTTAGCCAAACAGCATCTTGAATAATTGCTTAAAACTTACTGCTTGCTACGCCAACACTGCCAATGACCGATATATGATAGTAACAACTNAACGCCAACACCAAATATTAACGCTGCCAATGACCGATATATGATAGTAACAACTTTTATATGAACACTTGCGAAAAATTGAATAAACAAAGCAATGAGAACAATTACTAAACAAATACATTAAGTGCTGGCATAGTGCTATAACACAAGCGGTATGAGCAACCTTTTTGCAATTAAAGTTAAATAAGAGAATACATTGGCGTATTCATGGTTATTATTATTTCTATAACGCAAATGCGGTATATCCCAGTAAATAACTATAACAACAATAAACAAATGCATGTCCATTTTATTTAAGTAATATTTTAATTATTTAATGATTACTGAATCGTATGCAATTGTTTCCACATACGAACTCTCGTACATTTTGACATTATTTTTTAATTATTTGAATTGCCAATATGTGTCAATGATCTTCAAATGTGAATGCGTTTATTGTTATACGCTTGCAACATATGAATCTTCGTCTATTTGTTGTGAGAACTAACATTGAAATTTTTACTAAAATTTTCTTTGTATAACGTTTTTTTTTTCATTATTATTATTATTATTATTTTAATTTTTTTTTTTTCAATAAATTAAAAATTTTAGAAATTACTAAAAACATTACATTTGTAGTAGGAAGAATNCTTGTTATTGCGGTTTTCACAGTTCTTTTATGGCTGATTTATGTAAATGTTACTGTGATGATTATTTAACGCTTAGCACTTAAATTACTAAATAAACATATTTGCTTTGACAAATATCCGTCATGAGTATGTGATGTAGATTATTGAACAGTGAAGTCAAGTGTTGGCACCAACAATAACATGATGACTGTATATTGTTCCTCTTAAATGCTCAATGTAACTAGAAAAATTTTGAAAATTCCCACATTAACACATAAAAAATGAAAGTGTGTTTGTTCAGAGTGCTTTTCAGCTAATTTTAACCTATTTTGCAGTCAGTTATAAATAAATTCGGTGACTGTTAAATATAAAATAGATTTTCAAATTTGACGGCAATGTTGAGTAAAAATTCTTTGATTGCAATAGTTTAGTATCTATCGAAGCCTTGCTTTTTTCGTAAAATATCTATGCTTAAGAAGTCAATGCGCAAAGTCAAAAGCATCAGGCAAGCTAAAGATTGAAATATTGCTTTAGGTGAAGGTCAACCAGAAAATTGCATGTCTTACTCGCAAATTTTAAAGCAAGAAATAAATATAGCTTTTGCCTAGCACTTATACTAGAATTTGATTAAGCTTAAACCAAATGAAAATTTATACAAAAAAATAAAAGCCAAAGACAAAAACGCGAACTCACAAACTAATTGAGACAACTTTAAGTTATTTCTGCTAGCCACAAATGCAATAATTGCCATGCTACCAATCCAACCAATTAAAATCAATTCCAAACCGAAATTAATGCAAATAATTAAATACCGTGGATTTTGACTTTTATCTGAAAAAAAAACGAACTAATAAATATATATGTATAGGAAAAACAACGAATGAAATATGTAAAAGGTCTGAAAATCTTTCAGAAAATTATACCAGGGAGCTCACAAGATGAAAGTATTTTGAAAAATAAACAATTATATAAGCGTCCGAGATAAAAATTGTTAACCATTTGATTGTTAATCGGGCTATTCCATTGCACTCATTTGCGTGCAGAGCAAAGCTTTGCTTTCCTAAACAATTTCTTAGTATCTAAAAAAAATTTTTTTTTTAAGTCTTTCATCGAATACGAACACTCAAATGATACAATTATAATATAAAAATTCGTGTTCAATATTGCATCGATTATCATACTCTATACATAATAATTCCAGTGTAATCAAAGTTTTATTATAGACTTGAAAACATATCGTGAATCCTCAATGTAATTTATAAATTATAAAAAATATTATATATTTTGAATAAATTTAACTGTATTCTTGTTAATTCATTTTTATTTTATATATTCACAACTATTATATATGTTTCTTTTCTACGTCCAATTACAAATAATTTATCTAATAATTGAACGGCCTAATCATCGGGGATTTTAAGGTTACATAAAGTTGGCAACCCTCGTAAGAGCAATTTCCTTGTGTAATTAAAACAATAATTAAATTTTTTTTAAGTTATTAAAGTATGATCATCGTATCCAGCTCAATTACACAAAACTTTAGTTATATAATGTGTGTATTAATTATTTGAATTATTTGTATACTGAAACACATTTTGTAATTATTTGAAACATTTCTTGAAACGCTTGCAATGTATTTTATAAATATTTTATTTATAATATTAAAATTTGTAGTTTTATAAATTAATTAATTTATTATTTTTTTTTAACACAATTATATTGATACTTAAAATATTTACTTCTGTTCAATGCGTTCATAGTATTTTTTAACATATATTTTTTTGAATAAAACACAATTTTGAAGTACTCACTTCTACTTGAACGAAATCTCCAAACGAAAACAACCAATTAAATTGAAAAACTACCAAACTATTGTATTTTCAATGAGAATACCCGCACACGCCAAACACTAAAAAGGCACTAATATTATGTTCTTGCAATTCAGGTGTATAAATAAACAATTTGTCTCGCTGGTATTAAGCGTTGCTTGTTTTTTTTTATTCCTTAAAGCTATGCTCAATTGCGCTCTATTCTGTTTTGAGCTGCTTTTGCTGCCTTATTAACACTTCATTCAATATATCAATACTGCATACATATACTTTCAAACTAAAAAAAAAAATTGCTGCCATTTGCTTGAACAACTTAATAAAGTTGCTGCCGTCAAACATTCGAATTCAACTCATACAAAATACAACAATACCATATGTCCCATATTTTCGTGTTTATAAACTATTTACATATGAAATTACTTTCATTACGTACGAATAAATGCAATTCATTTGTTTTATTTTCTTGTTTTTTTTTTCTTGTTAACCGTGTATTTAGTGTAGATGTAATATTAATTTAATTTAAATATAAAATAGTTTTACATTTATCGAGCAAGTACTATGTCCCTACTCTAGCTATCTAGTACCTTAATCAAAAGTTAATCTATAGGTTCATTTGGGAATAAAAAAAATATTATAAAACTGTGTATTTATCACAAAAACAACTATCATTTTTCAATAAAGTATAAAAAATATGGGTGACAAAAGGGGAAACGGGAGAAACACGAACAAATGTTATGCCTAAGAGAGACAGTTATATTGAATTCCACCAGCAGTGCTTAATATGTAATTTCGATTTGTGCTAATCGTTTCGATAGAACTTCGAACTTTCAAAACGATATATAATGTTTTATATTGAATGGTTTGGTCGTTCGCGCTTCTTGATATGACGTATAGTATCGAAAATTCTCAGAGGTTTGCATATAAACATTTCTGTCTCCTCATATAAAATATTGTCGAGGTGTAATTTGTTAACCAATAGATAATGTGTAAATTCAACTGATTCGTAATATGGATTTCGATTTAACATCTATTCCACATTGTATAATCTAAGTAATATATGTCTTTTGGGTTGAGGACATGAAAGTCACATATTTCGTTTTTTAGCTTTAATTTTGAAATTATTTCTAGTGGTTTGGTATTCGGTGTGGACATGTGTTCATGATTCGTCTTTCAAACTTTTTCACCCTTTTCATGTAAGATGGACATATATTAAGCATATTGAAGGTTGATGAAACAAAAAATGTATTTGTTTGTCCGTTCGTNATTGATGAAACAAAAAATGTGTTTGTTTGTCCGTTCGATTAATAATGAATTTTTGGCATTAATAAAAATANGTTGATGAAACAAAAAATGTATTTGTTTGTCCGTTCGTTTAATAATGAATTTTTGGCATTAATAAAAATATTTTTTACGGCAGGGGCGCTGTCCGATCGAGTGAAAATTGATTGAAAATCCCGACGACGTTTGCAATTATTAAAATTCGGGTTGCATAGTTTGGTGGGGTTTTGATTCGCGAAATGGGTTCTGGTCATATCTTTTATGTCTTCAAAACAATTAATTGCTTTATTGTTTAAATTCAATCTCTCATACGAATTTTTACAGTGTTCTCATACTTCATAGCTGCTCATACTATATGTGTTCGATTCGAACAGCGGCGAGCATGCAGATGTATTTGAATTCTTGTGATACTAAGAAGATTGCTAATATGGTCAAGGTAAATGATTTTTGGTTAACCGACAAGACAGCAAACTGAAAGAAAAATATCAAACATCATGTTGAGAGTATCAATTGTTTGTATTTCGATGGTTTCTATTTGAATTTTGTTTAAAAACGTTGTATTTATAAGTTTTTAATTAATAAAATAAAAATAAATAACGCAAATATGGTCGTATTGTTTAATTTAATTAATACTAGGTTTCTTGTACTTATGTAAATTTTTAGAAAGCTAGCTCTTAAATATTAAATCTTTATATTTTATGTATCAACGGTATCCGGAATTGGAACTCTGGGTTAATATTGTAGAAAACTCGAGACCGAATTTTCCAATCAATACTGAATTTGGACCATATGTTTGCTAAGTCCAAGAGCAGGTTATGGATTTTACAATCGTAATAAGTACATAAGGAGAGTCTAAGTACTTAAAGATAACTATAGACAAATCAGAGCCTCCTAATAAAGCTAGCTTTAACGCGAACAAGTTCTTGTAAGACCAAATAAAAAAAATGCATTTTTAAAACATCATGAAAGGAAACGTCTTTTCCAAACAATTATTGTATAGTGAATATTAAAAAAAAAAAATCTGATATGAATTAGTTTGTATGAAATAAATATGCAATTAAATAATTGTGTTTGATACTCCTACTAACGAGTGCTAAACTCCAACAGCTATAAAATTATTAAGATGGCATGAATTAAACAAAATGAAATGAAANAAAAACATCATGAAAGGAAACGTCTTTTCCATTGTATAGTGAATATTAAAAAAAAAAAAATCTGATATGAATTAGTTTGTATGAAATAAATATGCAATTAAATAATTGTGTTTGATACTCCTACTAACGAGTGCTAAACTCCAACAGCTATAAAATTATTAAGATGGCATGAATTAAACAAAATGAAATGAAAGATGAATAATTCCTGTCTGCTGAAAAATTTATTAACGCCGTCGTCGAGAAGACATATCTAACATAAACAGTAGTCTTTATGGAATAACCCAACTGTTAACAAAGTCGCACTGTAGAGACACATACTCACATATTCTGAATTTTTTTTTTTTTTTTTTTTTTTTTTTTTTCTATTCTCTTTAACATATGAATAATAATATAATAAAATTTCCAACTTTTTGCACATTTTGGCTGAAAAAAAGGCATTGTGTAGTTGTCTTACTTTAAGGTATTTTCTGGCCCCATGATTTTGAGAACATTAATAATATACGAAATTAAAATTAATTCTAATATACCATTAAATGTCTTTATGGTATGCTGTAAATAAGTTTATGAGCAATTACAAAGAATATCTTTGAGTGTAATTAAAAATTAATTGAAATACATAGGTTTTTCAACACAAATTTTATTAATCATTACTACCATTACCATAAATACTACTTTTTACTATAGTTTTTGAAATGAAATCAAGTTGATAAAAAGATTGTGCATCAGCGCAAGAAACTACTTCATTATTTTCTGCTGGTATGCTTTATTCTTAAAAATGAATATTATTTGATATAGCTTTTGTTTATATTTCATTTGTGCTAATCAGCTACTTCAAATGTTAACGATATTTGCGTATGCATATTACCTTGAACTTCACCTTGGCAAAGACTTACGTATGCGATAATATTGGTCGCAAATTGCTGTACCAGATGCCATGAAACCATGCTCAAAGCGAGAATGCATAGATACTTTTTGTCTTCTTATTTAAATTGCATTCCTTGACCAAATTATAATAGTTTAGTTGAATCATAAATCTTGTCTAAAAAACAATGATAACCAGAGTAAACTTTTTTATAACATATAGATAAAGCAAATATATACATAGACCTGTTTAGGATCATTTTTATTTTATTTTTTTTTTTTTTTTTGCAGCAACTAAATATCTAATAGGTTTATGAATTTAATTTAATAGCGTTGAGGTTTGTAGAATTATTATTTATTAAATAAATTATTAAAAGTGGTAAAGCCACTATACCTACCATAACGTGAAAAAATGTTTTTCCTTGCAATTGCAAACAACAAAATTGATTTCAAAGAAGCCTTTAAATGTAGTACGTTAGAAAGTTAAAATTTTCAAATATTGTGTTAAAGCATGGTTAAATATTTCAGCAACCAATGCTAAATTATCCGATATTTATGGCCTTAAAGTTTTTTAACACTCAAGATATAAGCCAAAAAACGTTGAGGTTTAAAAAAGTTTATCAGATTGGTAGAGATATAACTCATCTGGCTTCGCATCTCATCTGTTCGAGAGATTATTTGTTGAAGTAATTTATTAGTTTCATTAATTAAAGCTGAAAAGTATTGGTCCAACGGTCACTACTATTCTAAAAAGGCAAGAATTGAATTTACTACCAAAATCATCATTGCAGACTGGCAGCTAATAAAAATTGAATCCAAGGCAGACATGACTTGGTTCTTTAACAATGTATATGCGATGTTCTGGCGGGAAAAGAATCGTAATTGCTAATACAATTCGCTCACAGCAACATTTTGGTGGCAGATGGTCTGGGCTGCATTTTCTTTGAATTGAAAAGTGCTGTTTACTTGCAGGTCTGGGAGAGGCTAATGATGCCATTTGGATCAAGATAATGCTCTTGGTCTTCTCAGTTAATGCGAGTAAATAGCCTATTACCTGCTTTTAAATCGAATTCAAAATTTATGTTCGACACTGACGCGTCGAATTTATAGCGAAAGAGGTACTATCAGATAATCAATATGTAGATTAACGCCACGCTAGATAAACCAAAATTTTGTTGTAATTGTTTGGAAATTAATTATTAATATAAGACGCTAAATGCGTATTCACCTTTATATGAAACAAGCAGATTTAAAAAATAGGTGAAAACAATAATAGCTTTATCTTAAGACTATGTCTAGTACGATTATTTTGTTATGTTCATGTTATTTTGAAAAGTTAATGCAGTTCAGTCAGCAAAGTTATAAACTATTTATATAAACTATAGCAGTATACAGTCCTTTTATATTTATATAGAACTTTACTTATTTTTAATAGCTGATCCGGCCAACGTTGTTTTGCTTTATAAATCATGTCTAGGGAATTTCTAGTGTAGAAAAAAAAACTAACTTATTGTTAGTGTGTAAAGAGGTACATCGAGGAAAGATGATGGATGGATCACTGTGAACGATCAAGGAATTTAAAAATAACGAAATACCATACATTAATTTTTTTAATTTATTATAATGTATACCTTAAAATTATATATATAATTAATTAATTACGAAAGTAACACTATCAAACATATCAATATCCGAATTTAATAGCGTGAACAATAATTGTTGCTAGCCCATCTTTAGCTAACACAAACAAACTAGATTGTTCACGCACTCGAGAGTATCTCACGTACAATGTCCATGTGAAAAACACTCTGTGCTCAAATCCAAGCTACAAACAGAAATCATTTGCTCTTGGGACATATTGATAGTCATTGCAAATGCCAATCTCATTGGAAACTAAATACGTTTAAATTGAATCGGCACCTGTGTACGTATAATAGGGATTCGTGGTATTAATATATTTTCACCTCGGAACATGCCATTTAAAATGCTGACTGCGGTCTCAACCCTACTCCGTTCTCTAAACTGGAAAGTGGCACCGTAATAGACTGAATAATAAGTGTTGATGCAGAAAAAGCGAGAAAAATTTAAAAATTCCAGCACTGGTTAACACTAAGTATAGCAGAAATAAATTATCTTGATACGTTAATAAAAATAACAGTTTTTTTTGTACAAAAATTTTATCTCTGCCAAACACTCTGGGTAATATTAATCGAAATAGAGCGATTATATNAAAACATTCACAAAAAAAACAATAATGGATCAATTACCGAGCGGGATGAAAAATGATTATATTACTAAAATAACTTATGATTAAAAATAGAGTTTAGTGATAGAAGTATAAAAATTTAGGATTTTATGCAATTCCTAATGAAACATTATAAAATATCAAAAAAAAAAAAAAAATTATGTCAAAAATTAAAAAATAATTTCTAGATATCGACAATCCTTATCACTTAGGAGCATGAAAAATAGATAGTAGCCGATTGTCAGACCTACTGAATATACATTTCAAATTTCATAAAAATCGATCAAGTCGTTTCGTATGGTAAGTATGGTAAGTAAAATTGTGACAAGTTTTGTATATATTAGATAGATATAAAAAAATTATTAATAATAATAACAATAAAAATAAAAATAAAAAAAATTCGAATTGTAGTATAATAAAATATTAGGGCACTCTACCATAACAGTTCGTCTAAGAAATGTGTTCTCTAAGTGTTTTTTTTCCCAACGTTTTCTTTATTTCAAAAATCTTATTAAATTTATCCTTCCATACCCTAAAAGTTGCAAGTATTTGCATGCAGGTATTTATTCATTGTACGCTTTCATTGCTTTCATATTAATGTCTTCTTTTTCTTAATTAGTATTTTATTGTATTTTTGCATATTTATTTCATCGTATCATTAATTTCGTTTAATTTGAGACATAATTTTTATTTAATTATTTAATCAAGTTTTCAGAAGATTTCTATTAAATATAGATTTTAATATGCAAGTGATAGATATTCTCAGTATTATGTTCATGATGTGTTTATGGTGATATGTATTAATTATAGTTCCTTTTAAAATATACGATTTATTTAATTTGCTGTTATTATCAATGTCATTTTTTACAACAAAAATTTGAAAAATTTGATGAGTTTTCTCAAAAAAATTAATTCAATGAAAGTTCTCTCAGAGCGTAGAGTTTTCAGCTTTGGCTGGTTCCTGATCTATCATAGGCTAAAAAATATGCTTATCACAGTTTAATTTCCATGTCTTCAATGTGGCTAAACCTCATTAAATTGGATTAAGGCTATATGCGAATTGAGTCCAAAGTTCAAGGCTTAATTTTAAACGAGTTGTATTAAAAAATTTTTTTTTTGTTTGTCTCCCATTTGATTTGTAGATTTAAATTTCAAAAACTTAAAAAAGTTCAATATAGGTAATTATGTTCTAATTAGTTAAATTACCATATTTGTAAGGTTTCTTAATCATTCAAGGAATACTTTTAATTTCGTTTGCTAATACAAACATTTAAACGAATTCAAATGCGAAGCATGCTTAAGTCTATACCCCAGCAGAATGGCCAAATTTCGCGGAGAATGGTTTTAATGTTCTGATTTATTCAATTCCCGATTTGAAGTTAAATCCTGAAAAAAGACTCCTTTTTCCTAAATCCATGAAAAATTAATTAGTAATATATTAATTGGGTCTTTCTTCGATAATGAGGATTACCGAATTCAGTAAAAGACAAAGCTGAAAATATTTAAATAGCATTTGCAATTCCAATAACAGTGACTATATACAAAACAATACAGAACCTATCTTGGCACAATCAATGGGAATACATTGTATGCAACAACTTTGCAATACTAAAATTCAGTAGCATACCATAAGGCAAAAGTTACTATAAGCAGAGTGCGAGCTATCTTTCGCTGACTATATATTTTCAATAGCATATATTATGTGCATGTAAACATTGATTTCAACATGTTCAGAATTGTAAGTAAAGTGTATTTTTACGATCCCAAAAATTTCGTTGAAATAAATATTAAAAAAAAAAAAAACTGCAATTAAACAATGCGGCACAGCAACATACTACCAACACGTGCAGCACTGTATACGACAGCTGACTTGCTCAGACTTCGTATTTCCTTGTTTGTCTTGCTTTATCTACTTATTNACCAACACGTGCAGCACTGTATGCGACAGCTGACTTGCTCAGACTTCGTTTTTCCTTGTTTGTCTTGCTTTATCTACTTATTTGCAGTACACTTTTTCTTTTTTAATAAATTTGTATTTAATATACTCTCACTCGCAGCTGCTAAACTATATTATTAATAGAATCAATTAAATTATAAAAATTACAAATTAAGCCTGATGTAGAAGGCATTTGCAATTTGAAGCAGGTAAAACAACAATCAGTTTTATCTTGCGAAACACATTAATAACACATTAATTAGAAAATCATAAAACGCAATAGGAAACTTGTGAAATAATATGTAAGTCCAAGTGAAATTTTCCTCGCAGTACTACGTTAACCTAGTCGATAAAGCTAAATTGGCTAAAAGCATTGCTCTTTCAATTTAGTGTTTTAGGGTGAAACATTGGCAGAATATGATTAATGTGAAATATGCTACTTAAAATAAATCGCTTAATACTTATTGACTGCACAATTAAATGACAGTAATTTGCTTTTTGGCATTCTCACACCTGTGTGTGTAATATGTGTGTTTCTTTTTATGTTTTTTC